>CAKNXH010060230.1:263188-321743 GCA_932178445.1 Andricus quercusramuli
TTGACCTATAATATTAATACATTTTATTGAAGAGTAGGGAAGTTATGATAATTTATATATTTTGAAAATCGGTTTTTTATAGTAAAACTTTTTTCATTAGCATAATTCAGAGTTGATGCAACAATATAAAAGATTCCTTGTTTCGAAATGAATCGATTGACCTATAAGAATAACGCATTTTATCCAAAAGTAGGGAAGTTATGGTTATTTATATATTTTGAAAATCGTTTTTTTATAGTAAAACTTTTTTGATTAACATAATTCAAAGTTGATGCAAGAACAGAAAAGATGTGTTGATTCGAGACGAATCGATTGACCTATAATATTAATACATTTAATTGAAGAGTATGGAAATTGTGAAATTGCATAATATTTGAAAACACGGTTTTTTATAGTAAAACTTTTTTCAGTAACATAATTCAAAATTGATGCAAGAACGGAAAAAAACTCTTGATTCGCGGCAAATCGATTGATCTATAATAATAATAATAATACACTTTATTGAAGATTAGGGAAGTTCTGCCATTCATAATATCTGAATCATCAGTTTCAAACAGAACAACTTTTTTCATCAACATAATTTAAAGTTGATGCATGAATAGAAAATACTTTTTGATCATAAATTTTCAAATAGAGTAATATTATGACAATTTTTGTGAAGAAATCATAAAGCTGGGAAAGGGATAGGGTGCGTCAGAACTTTTCCTTTCCCTTTTCCAGCTCAAAAAATTATTATTTCGAACGCAAAATTTAATTTGTCTGATTTGTCTTTGTATTTCAAACATTTTTTGTATTATTTTGTGATTTTTCATTTTTGGTAAATTTCTATTTTTAAATTGAGCAAAATGAAGACTTTGGTTTCTCTATTATTGAAAAAAATAACTAATGCTTCCTCTATGAGGAAGCAAATACATTTGCTAACGGGAAGCTCGAGATCGAATTCACAGCTAGTTTTGTTATTCGTTGTCCACAATTTTAATAAAAAATTCATCTCTTTGGTAGCACACCCTTTTTTTTAAACTACAATTTGATTTATTCAATTTTTGGTTTTAAAAAATATCCTGTTTAGTTGAAAATTCGTCACTTTCTTCGAAAATGTAATTTTTTTCACATTCGTCTTTTGTTGCTGCTGCAAATGAATTTTGTAACTGCAGATTTAACGAATCCATTCTACTATTACATTATTTTAGTTAAAGGTGAATCTCTTCAGTTATACATTAATTGTTTTAACTGAAAATTTTAATATTCAATTTTTCGTTGACAATGTATCTTTTTTAGTTTGAAATTCCTTCTTTTTGGTAAAAAATTTCTCTTCTTGGTTGAAAATTAATCTTTTTCATTAAAACTTGAAGTATTCTGGTTAAAGATTCACCATTTCAGTTGAAAATTCATCTTCTTGGCTTAAAATTTAACTATTCCAGTTAAACATTCATCATTTCAGTTTAAAATTCGTCACTATAATTGGAACTTGATCGTTTTTATTCGAAAATTCAAGTATTCCTGGTAAATATCCATCATTTTATTCAAAAATTCATATTTTTGTTTAGAAATAAAACTACTCGGTTGAAAATTAAACTCTTTTGCTACAAGTTTATTTTTTTGGTACAAGATTTATCACTTTAGTACACATTTTTTTTCACATTCTCATCCTGATAAGGTATTGGTTTTATGTAAAATTGGACTTATTCGGTTTCCATCAAATCTCCAGGTCTGTCTGTGTGTGTATACATGTCTGTCAGTATTCTGTAGGCACGACAGTTTCCGAAAAAATGATCAGATTCGATTGAGCTTTTGCGCACTTTTTGAAGGCCTAAAAGGAAAGAACGAGTTCCTTAACTATTTACCTTGGATGAATATTCAAAAAATTTTAAAGCATTTTCGAAATTTTTGAGGCCATTTTTTTCTAAGATTTAAAAATTATATGTACGTATATTTTTAGTACTCAAGAATTCAAACAATTTATCCTTACGACTTTTTTCGATGAAAAAAATTATCAGAGTTATAGCATTTTCAAAATTAAAAAAAAAAAAAAAAAAAAAACGAAAACGTAAATCTTATGCCAAACATCGCACGATATGAAAAAATGTAGAAAGAAGAAAAGGTTACATTTCAAAAGCCCTACAAAATTATCGTAACAACTTTTCGAATTTCTCCGAAAAATCGAAAATTCTAATTTTGAGCGCATGAAATAAAAAAAAATTGATTAGCATTTCGAACTCGAAAGTTCATTGCCTCACTACCCGATTCGGGTAGTGTTTCTAGGTGGATAAATACTACCAGTGTGGGTCCACCACACCCACGACGGGTCAACAACACGCAGTATTCCCCGAACGGTCACCCATCCAAGTACTAACCGCGCCCAACACTGCTTAACTTCAGTGATCTAACGGGAACTGGTGTTTTCAGCGTGGTATCGCCGTTGAGCGCATGAAACGTAATGAAAAATAAAAAATTCCATTTTGCGGTCAAACTATGCAAGATACAAAAAAAGATAATTCGACAAAAATTGTACACTTGTAAAAGATCTACAAGTTTGGTGTCAATCATTTTCTTATAGCACGCCTTGTTTTTATTTTAATCATGAAAAATAACATTACAAATTAAAAAATTAAATTTTTAGATAACCGTCACAAGACTCGAATGAATAGGAAAAAACTCGTTCACTCAAAAGAGATGTGTACATTCAAATACATTAAAATAAAAAAATTGAATTTTGGAAAAAACGGCACAAGATATGAAAAAAATGAATAGACAGAAGTTGTTCATCAAAAAAAGATCGACAAATTCTTTAGGAATTTTTTTTTGATAAGACGCGTAGTTTTTGTTTTGATGCTGAAAAATTGCATTACAAATAAACAATTTAAAATTTTGGAAAAAGACACAAGGTGCAATAAAAAGTTGAATGGCAAGATTGCTGTCTAAATTAAATCTAAAAATTAGTTTTTGACATTTTTTTAAATCGCGAGGCGTGTATGATGAAAATGTGTTCGTTAAAACCGAAGGAGCTTTACGAAAAGAGAATTCAGATTCACTAAATTTCAGCTGTCGATACTTTCATCTTTAATTTTAAAAGTCCTATGCAAAAACGTGGGGGAAGTGCAATGACCGAGCGCGAAGCTCGATATCCAACAGGTGCGCGCCCTAGGCGCGGTCAAACTTGCGATCGAATTGATCTATTTTTTTTGTTTGAAAAGTTATGTTTTCTAGTGCAAAATTAAATTAGTCATTCGAAAATCAATTGTTTTAACTGAAAATTTAAATATCACATTTTTTATTGCAAATTTATATTTTTGAATTAATCAATGCAGTTCAAAATTCATGTTTTTGGTTAAAAGTAGAACTACTCAGGGCAAGGTTAAACTCTTTTGTTGAAAGTTCGTCTTTTTGATTTCAGATTCATCCATTCCAGTTAAAGAGTCATACTCTTATTAGACTTTTTTTTGCTATTTGGCGGAAAATTACTTTTTGTTCAACTGCAAATTTAACTTCTAGTTCCAAATTTTGTCTGGTTTAAAAATCAACTGTTTTCTAGGAAATTCGCCCTTTTGAATTAAAAATTTGTCTTCTTCGATTGAAATCTAAAATGTTTTGGTTAAAAAGTGAACTGATTTGGTTGAGGATACAACTATGTTGTTAAAACTGCAATCTATTTTGACTTAAAGTCTTAAAATGTCAATCGTTTCATATTGAATTCAATATGATGCCTATACATCAAGTTGTTCTCTGTTGAGAGCATTTTGGACTATAAAGTCTCTTTACATATTATGTTTGTATGCTGTGTGTTGGGTTCACGCTTTGCGTGCTAATCTGTAACGACGGAGGAGAGAGATGGAAAAAGTATTTCAAATAACGTGACATAGTTTTTGAATGACGCCTTTTTCACATTTCTAGTTTGAAACTTAATTTATTTTTTGCAGCAAATTGTGAATATCACGTTCGATGAACCGCAACCTAGAGAGTTAACAGCCCCAAGAAATCTGTCGGAGCTGCCACATTTGCCTCAGAACAATTGAAGCCCCAGGAAGTTTCGCTTTCTCAACAGATTCGTATATAAAAATTCCCAGAACTATAATGGATACAATGTCTTCGCTGGAAAAATACAAGGGCGATTCTGAGCAGAGGCTCTTGGAAGCGATCAACAATTCATCGAAGCGAATTGGAAATTCAAGAGGATCACCGGAGAGTACTGAAAATACTCTGAGCGCTTCAGATTCGAATGATCGGTTGGAAACCACACTTAAATTACGTAACAGCTCAAGGGGAAAGAAGGGGTTGAGAGATTTTGTTACGCTGGGGAGAGAGTAATTGATTCGTGTACGTAATGTTGGGAAATCTAACAATGAAACAAATAACTCGCAGTAATTGTACAGAAATTTAATATGAATTTAACATTACGCGTGAAAGAAACCTGGTGAGTAAAAAACAAACTTAGCCGACAGCAATTTAGAAATAAGGCAGGTATTTTTAGTGGCCAGGGAAAAGTCAGCGATTTCGAAAAAAAAAATCTAGTCCAAGTAAGGGAATTTTTATAACTCTAAATATCTTTCAACAGAATAAATTTGAAAATTCTAAATTTTAAGTTGAAATTGTTTTATTCCGTTTATAAAAGATTCTAGGTTAAAATGTGTTACAAGTTTGAGATTCTGGTTCTTAATTATTAATGGTCAGGGCAAATAAAAAATTGAAAAAGTCATCATTTTTGGTCGAAAATTCAACTGTTTTGTTAAAAATGCAACTTTTTTCGTAGGAAATTTACTTGTTTAAAATTCATATTTTGGTGTCGATAAGTCCACTGCAATTATAGATGTAGTACTTTCACGGTGATTCATTATAATAAATTTAAATTTAAAATTTTCGTGTTTCAATCGTGTGCAAAACTATGAATGTCGCCGACGTTTCGTGAACATTGCAGTTCACTTCTTCAGGGCTGACCTGAAACTGAAGTTTCAGGTTATGTTGTTCTTATATGTGTATTCTCTAGGATGCCTGTGAATGTCCAGAGTGCCCCATGGTTTGGACTGGTTGAATTTGATTGGCCAATAAAGTCTTTTTTAAAAAGCCCGGGAGGACGGAAAGCCAAATCGGATTGGTATTATACCCATTGTCCCTATTGATCTTATTAGGGTGTTTTAAGATTTCGATTGCTTCTCTATGTTTTATTGGAAAAATATTGTACGTCTTTGCGATGACGGTTGTTTTGTCAAATAAAATGCTATGTCCTGTTTCGATATGACGCTCAGCTACTGCTGATTGCGTGAAATGTTTTAGCCTGACTTTACTCTCATGTTCCTTTACACGTTGACTTTCCGCCCTCTCGGTTTCTCCAATATAGACTTTGCCACACGAACAAGGGATTTTATATACTCCCGGATCACTGAAAGGTGCCTTTTTATCTTTAGGGTTGTTTATAATTTATCCTATTTTCGCAGGTGGCTTATTTATAGTTTTGATACTGTGTTTGTTGAGAATGCTTCCTAATTGTTCTGTGATACCTTGAATGTAGGGTAGGATGGTGGTCGTTTTTTTCTCTCTTTCTTTAGTAGGTTGTGTTGACTTGTTTTCTTGAGTGTATTTTCTTATCGCTTTATTAATTTGTTTGTTTGTGTAATCGTTCTGTATCAGGATTTGTTTAACATTTTGTAATCCCTTTTGTAAGTTATCTTTATCTGTTATGGGGATAGCTCTGTATACAAGGGAATTGATGACCGATTGCTTTTGAGATGAGCGGTGGTGTGAGGAGGCATGCAGGCGTCTGTTTGTATGCGTGGGTTTTTTGTAAACTTCATGTCCTAATGTGTTATCGGATCTTTTATAAACTAGTACGTCCAAGAAAGGTAATTTTCCGTTTTGTTCAATTTCCATAGTGAACTGGATATTAGGGTGTATTTGATTGATGAAATCGAAAAATTTGTTTAGTTCGTCTAGTCCATGTCTCCAGATGACAAAAGTGTCGTCAACGTAGCGGCATAAAAATTCGGGTTTAAGCTTGGATTTGTTAAATATTTTAGTTTCTAGATTTTCCATAAAAATGTTGGCTATTACAGGTGAGATTGGAGATTAGTGAGACAGTGTTCTATCAAAGGTGTGAGATTGGAACGGAAGTTTGTAAAGGATTTAACAATATCGATTGTATCAGAGATTGGTAGTTTTGTAAAGAGAGATACCCTGTCGAAACTTACTAAGATGTCTTGGGGTTGAATGTGAATCTGCTGTATTTTTCTGATGAAGTCAAACGAGTTTTGGACATGTGTGATACAGTTTCCTGTGAAAGGCTTAAGTTTTTTTGGCGAGAAAGCGTGCTAGGTTGTAAGTTGGTGAGTTTATTGCGCTGACGATCGGTCTGAGTCGGATGCTCTTTTGTGAATTTTTGGGAGTCCGTAAAGTTTTGGAGAGATGGGATTAGTAGGTTTTAATTTAGATATTGTATCTCTGTCAAGATTTGAGTCTTTTAGGAGGCTTCTTGTTTTTGTGGCTATTGTTTTTGTGGGGTCTTTTTTAAGTTTTTCATATGTATCCTCAGTAAGAAGGTCCATGATTTTGTTATTATATTCTTCTTGATTCATTACTACTGTTATGTTTCCTTTGTCTGCGGGTAATATTATGATGTCTTTATTCTGATTGAATTCTTTAATAGCTGTTTTTTCTTGTTTTGTTAAGTTTGAGGAGGGAAGTTGGGCTTCGCGTAAAATGTTGGCTGTCCTACGCCGTATGTCATTCGCTTTTTCGGGTTGAAGGATATATATTGTGGATTCCAAATTACTGACGATTTCTCCTTTTGGGATTTTGGAGGGAGCAACTGCAAAATTATGTCCTTTAGATAAGACTGAAATCAATTAATTGCTGAGAGGATGGTTAGAGATGTTTTGTACTGTATTAGTTAATGGTGCGTGCAAAAATCTTCAATCCGTCGGGATTGGTCAAATGATATGCGGTCCAATGTGGATCAAATGTCAAATCTGAGAGTGTTTGATAGGAAAAGGTGAAGTTTTAATAGTTTTTTGGAGGTAGTGTGCAAGGCAAATTTGGTATGTTGTAATCTTTCTTTCACGAGAAGCAAACTTGTTTTATGTAGAATGGATTTGGATTTAGATGTTCCCAAATGGGGTTTCAACTGTAAGACTTTTGGGACGATGTTATTTTCCCTACAACGTTTTAAGAAAGCTAAAGATGTTAGCAGCTTAGCTTGAGAAGACCTGAGCTTAGTAAAAGTGTTAGTTTTAGTAAGAAAACTCTCCCCGTAGAGTTCTTTAATAATAGATTTGATCGGCCAATCAAGTTCAACCAGTTCTCACCATGGGGCGCTCTGGCCAATCACAGGCATCCTAGAGAATACATATATGTATGTATACCATTAAGCCATTTCCCTTCATTCGGGGTAGGCGTGACACTAC
This sequence comes from Andricus quercusramuli, assembly GCA_932178445.1. NCBI lineage: Eukaryota > Metazoa > Arthropoda > Insecta > Hymenoptera > Cynipidae > Andricus > Andricus quercusramuli. Next base: position 270,580 of record CAKNXH010060230.1, read on the forward strand.
CCGATTCGGGAAGTTTTTCTAGGTGGATAGTTTCTTGTAGTAAATAACTACAAATGTGGGCTCACCACACCCACGACTTGCCAACAGCACGTAGTTAGTAGTATTCCCGGACGGTCACCCATCCAAGTACTAACCGCGCCCAACACTGCCTAACTTCAGTGATCTAACGAGAACTGCAATTCAAAGAAGTGAACTGCAATTTAAATTTATTATAATGAATCATCGTGAAAGTATTAAATCTATTATTAAAGAACTCTACGGGGAGAGTTTTCTTTCTAAAACTAACACTTTTAGTATGCTCAGGTCTTCTCAAGCTAAGCTACTAACATCTTTAAAAATAAATTGATTAGCATTTCGAACTCGAAAGTTCATTGCCTCACTACCCGATTCGGGTAGTGTTTCTAGGTGGATAAATACTACCAGTGTGGGTCCACCACACCCACGACGGGTCAACAACACGCAGTATTCCCCGAACGGTCACCCATCCAAGTACTAACCGCGCCCAACACTGCTTAACTTCAGTGATCTAACGGGAACTGGTGTTTTCAGCGTGGTATCGCCGTTGACATCTTTAGCTAACATCTTTAGCTTTCTTAAAATGGTGTAGAGACAATAACACCGTCCCGAAATTCTTACAGTTGAAAAACCATTTGGGAACATCTAAATCCAAATCAATTCTAGATAAGACAAGTTTGCTTCTCGTGAATGAAAGAATACAACATACCAAATTTGCCTTGCACACTACCTCCAAAAAACTATTAAAACTTCACCTTTTCCTATCAAACACTCTCAGATTTGACATTCGATCCACATTGGACCGCATATCATTTGACCAATCCCAACGGGCTTACGATTTTTGCACTCAGAAACAAAAAATAAAATTTGACAAACTACTTCCAGTAAAGCACGCACCATTAACTAATACAGTAAAAAACATATTTAACCATCATCTCAGCAATGAAATGATTCCAGCCTTATCTAAAGGACATAATTTTGCAGTTGCTTTCTCCAAAATCCCAAAAGAAGAAATCATCAGTAATTTGGAATCCACAATATATACCCTTCCACCCGAAAAATCGAATGACATACGGCGTAGGACAGCCAACATTTTACGCGAAGCACAACTTCCCTCCTCAAACTTAAGAGAACAAGAAAAAACGGCTATTGAAGAACTCAATCAGAATAAAGACATCGTAATATTACTCCCAAAGAAAGGCAACACAACAGTAGTAATGAACAAAGAAGAATATAACAAAATCATGGACCTTCTTACTGATGATACATATAAAAAAATTAAAAAGACCCCACAAAAACAATAGCCAGAAAAACAAAAAGCCTCCTAAAAGACTCGAATCATGACAGCGATACAATATCTAAATTAGAACCTACTAATCCCATCTTTCGAAAACTTTACGGACTCCTAAAAATTCACAAAAACAACATCCCACTCAGACCGATCGTCAGCGCAATAAACTCACAAACTTACAACCTAGCACGCTTTCTCGCCAAAAAAACTTAAGCCTTTCACAGGAAACTCAATCACGCACGTCCAAAACTCTTTCGACTTCATCAGAAAAATACAACAGATTCACATTCAACCCCAAGACATCCTAGTAAGTTTCGACGTAGTATCTCTCTTTACAAAAGGATCAATCTCTGATACAATCGATATTATTAAATCCTTTACAAACTTCCGTTCCAATCTCACACCATTGATGGAACACTGTCTCACTAATACCTATTTCTTTTTCAATAACCAATTCTACGAACAAGCCTCAGGAGCAGTAATGGGATCTCCAATCTCACCTGTAATAGCCAACATTTTTATGAAAAATCTAGAAACTAAAATGTTTAACAAATGCAAGCTTAAACCGAAATTTTGGTGCCGTTACGTTGACGAAACTTTTGTCATCTGGAGACATGGACTAGACGAACTAAACAAATTCTTCGATTTCATCAATCAAATACACCCTAACATCCAGTTCACTATGGAAATTGAACAAAACGGAAAATTACCTTTCTTGGACGTACTAGTTTATAAAAGATCCGATAACGCATTAGGACATGAAGTTTACAGAAAATCCACGCATACAAACAGACGCCTGCATGCCTCCTCCCACCACCGCCCATCTCAAAAGCAATCGGTCATCAATTCCCTTGTATACAGAGCTATCCCCATAACAGATAAAGATAACTTACAAAAGGGATTACAAAATGTTAAACAAATCCTAATACAAAACGATTACACAAAGAAACAAATTAATAAAGCAATAAGAAAATACATTCAAGAAAACAAGTCAACACAACCTACTAAAGAAAGAGAGAGAAAAACGACAACCATCTTACCCTACATTCAAAGTATCACAGAACGAATAGGAAGAATTGTAAACAAACACAATATCCAAACTATATTTAAGCCACCTGCGAAAATAGGACAAATTCTAAACAACCCTCAAGATAAAAAGGCACCTTTCAGTGACCCGGGAGTATATAAAATCCCTTGTTCGTGTGGCAAAGTCTATATTGGAGAAACCGGGAGGGCGGAAAGTCAACGTGTAAAGGAACATGGGAGTAAAGTCAGGCTAAAACATTTCACGCAATCAGCAGTAGCTGAGCATCATATCGAAACAAGACATAGCATTTTATTTGACAAAACAACCGTCATCGCAAAGACGTACAATATTTTTCCAATAAAAAATAGAGAAGCAATCGAAATCTTGAAACACCCTAATAACATCAATAGGGACAATGGATATAATACCAATTCGATGTGGCTTTTTGTTCTCCCGGGTTTTTCAAAAAAGACTTGATTGGCCAATCAAGTTCAACGAGTCCCCACCATGGGGCATTCTGGCCAATCACAGGCATCCTGGAGAATACATATATAAGAACAACGTAACCTGAAACTTCAGTTTCAGGTCACCCCTGAAGAAGTGAACTGCAATGTACACGAGACGTCGGCAACATTCATTGTTTCGCACACGATTGAAACCCAAAAAATCTTTAAATTTTAAATTTAAATTTATTAGTCCACTAAAATCTTTTTTAGTTGATAATTCAACTATTTTTTTGAAAACTTGTCTTTTTGATTTTAAAAATAATTTCTTTTAGTAGAAATTACATCTTTCTTTTATTAAAATGCAACTATGTGGTTGAAAATTCAACAAATTTGTTAGCCATGTTTTTGTTGTTGAAAATTTAACTGTTTTGCTTAAAATTCGTCTTTTTAGGTTAAAAATTCAAGTATCTTCATAGAAAAATTACTTTCTGTTTAAAATTCATATTTTGGTGTTGAAAAGTGAAGTAAAGTCTTCTTTGCATGGGATTCAAATATTTTTTTTGAAAATTTAACCAGTTTATTTTGAAATTCATCTGCTTCAGTGCAAGTTTGATCTTTCTAGGATACAAATGAAATTATTTGGTTGAAAGCTAATCTTATTTCCTTGAGGATTCCACTATTTTGATGGAAAATTTTTGTTGAACCACTTTACTAAGAAATCATTTTTGATAAATATCTATTTTGTTTGAAAGTTTACCTATTATCTTGCAAAATGATATTTTTGCAATACTGTACGGGAAGTTCTCAGTATGTGCACCAAAAAATTAGCAGAAAATGGCCGATTCTTAATGAAATAAAAGTGTGCGAGAATCATAACATTCCCGCACAAAATTTCGTGCGGGAATGTTGACCATCAAGCATGCTTTGAAGGAAAATGTGTATCTGCTATATTCCACGCACGGAAATTAAGGAAACCGCTAGGTTCTGATTGGTCGCAAGAATTATCACAACCAATCTGAAGCCACCGGGTGCGTGATCCAACAGTATAAGCTGCCATTGGTCAAAATTTTACGCGCGCGATTCAAAATCGAAATAATTTAATTCGATTTTGAATCGCGCGCCAGATTACAGCCAAATGCAGAATTTTTCCAACGTGATGGCCAACGCACGGCTCGCGCGCAGGCTGTCCACTTTATCAACACTGCCATCATTTCGTCAGCTGAGAAGTTGAGCGTTTAGGTTAGTTTGCCTGGTGCAAATCTTTGGGAAGCTTACGTTTGAGTTAGTCGAGTGTAAATCATTTTAGCTCGGTTTTTCTTCCTCTCGGGAAGCAATTTGTAGATATAATTTAGGCAACAAATTTTATTGAATATGTCACGTACGATCTAATTAAAATTTTATTTTCGAATCCATAAGAAAAGGACCCGCAAACAAAAGCTGCCTAGTATCAATACGCAGGGGGGGGGGGGGGGAGAGGCTTCCCAAAACTGAAGGAAGGGCGAAAGACTCGACTTTCCTATTTTTATTTTTATGTGGGTTTGTTACCCTACTCTCGGACTGAGAGTTGTTATCCCGGAAATTAAAATTCCATGTGAAATTAGGGTTTCGCAGGTTTGCCGAATTAGAAATGAATTTGGTTTTCCAATCTTTCATAATAATACTGAGGTTTATTCAAGAAAAAAAAAGAAATAGGGAACATTACAACAAGAGCAAGATTCGAATGATAAGGCACATTCTACAATGTTTAGAATGTGTCGACAGGTAGAGGAAAAGAAAAGTATTAGAAAAAAGAACGATACGGCTTACCAAATCGTTACACTAAAACTACCGCTCTAACTACCGGATAGAAAAAGGAAAACTAAGTCCAGAAGTGACTTCCGAAATTTTTTCTTTTCTTAATAGAGCGGGCGAAAACCTTCATTTCCGTGGGTCTATTAACCCACTCTAGTCTTTTAGGGTATTCGGGACACACACAAACACGTGCGAACACCTGTCACCTCCGTGAATTCGCTTTTACGGGAGATAGAAATTATATCTACTTCTCGTAAAAGTGAATTGAAGCCTTCCGAGAAAATTGCTCCTTTTCGTTTAAAGATTCGAAAAGTGGCGAACTTTTTCTAGACTGAACTCAAATTTTGTTTTCGAGTAGGTCGAATAGGATGCGAAAAAAACTGACCGCTTCCGTTACGGCCCTACCTCCCGTTGGATAGAGATTTTCGAAATTTTTCGTCCGGACCGCGAACCTAATTTTAATGATTAAAAACCCATCGATTCCGGCGGCTGACTCCCGTTACGTGGTCGAAAGTTAGAATTCCGGCGCCAAGGTTAGGACGTGGTTGCGTCTTACGGACTAAGTTTTTACCGATTAAAACTTTGTTTGGTTCTTGGTCCCAACGTCGGACGGACAAAAATCTGAGTAGTTCTGGCCCGTGCCAGGTTGCTCAGGAGACTGCGATTTTTGACTTCTGTTCGACGGTTTATAATTGAGGTGATTCAGGTAGGGATTTTTGCGGAGTTGCGGAATTTGGATTAGGAAGGTAGGGATACACCGTGAGAGCCCAAGCAGCGTTTGCAAATTTGACTAACCAGGTAGCTTGATTTCCAAGTTTGCGAGAATTGCATTGCCAAATGCTTCCGTTTGAAATTTTGCACCTGTGAGACAGGAACCTCGGCAGCACCTTACAAAAGTGAGGTGCATTCAAGTCTTTCTTTATATTTCTGAAAGAAATTTTTATTTCAATTTGCATCGAAATTGATTCAGGTTGGAATTTTCAACTTGAATATAAGTATATATTAATTCCAACCCTTTTATCAAAAAATAAAGGAGCATTTTGGCGTTACAAGTTTTTGCTGAGTGAGCACGTGGCGTTGTTTTTGTATTTTCCACGTGCTCGTACTGTCCGGCTACGGTGGGAAGGGGGGGCGTCAATAAATATCGTAACGCGTTTTTCCTTTGTTTAAACAAAGACGAGAATAAAATTTTCCTGAAGTGAAAAAGGATACAACGATATAAACAAAAGAAAAACATGTCACGAGATTTATGGACGGCCCCAAGTATGTAAAGGCGAAAGCGAGACGGACTTATGGAAGAATGGCGTGGAGAGAGAAAGAGAGAGGACAGCGTGTAGAGTGCGGAGGCTTGCGATCGTCGCGTCAGTGTAGCTACATGCAAAGAACGCGACGGCGATGTTCAGAACGTCGGAGAGATAAAGATGGAATGGGTGCCTTGCACGTGTGCGTGTGTGACAGCATAGCGAGTGCAACTATACTCGTTCTTTTCAGGTTCTCTTATATGTTTTTAATTTAGGTCCTCGAGGCTGATGCCTTAGAATTAATTTTCCTTTCCCTTAATTCTGTATTATTTTTTTATCCTTTAATCTTATATTCTGGGTACAGGGTTTCATTTTCTTATTCACCTAGGCCCAGGTGCACAGAAATCATTCCGTACATTCATACAATTCCCTTCCGCAATCCACCCTAATGTTGTTGAATGGTTTGGGGAAGAAGGAACAAAATTCAAATACCTGTGTAAAAATAAAAAGCATGTTTTCATCAGAGCATAATTTTAATCCTTGATTAAAATTATTCTCTCAGGTTATTACTCTCCTCATTCGCAAGTTGGCTCGCTGTCAGTCCCCGGGAGCTTGGAATGCTGCGTAAGTATGCTGACAGTAGTAATTTTTCCAAAAATTAAATTTTTGTATCCTTCATGTTATTCTTTACGATTGAAAGAAAAACTACGTGTCCTATCAAAAAACAATTGATAACAAATTTTTAGCTCTTTTTCGGCTGAACAACTTTTGCTTGCTTACTTTTTTTCATAGCTTATATCGTTTTTTCGAGAATTGAATTTTTTACCTTTAAATGTTATTTTTTACAAATAAAAGAGAAAATACCCATCCTATCCAAAAATGATTTTAAAAGAATTTTAGAACTTTGTTCGTTGAATAACTTTTGTTGATTTACTTTTCCCCCGTATCTTCTGTCCTTTTTCCAAAAATCCTATGTTTTATTTTTAAAGCTATTTTTAATGCTAATTTGAATTTTCGATTTTCAAGAAAATTCAAAAAGTTGTTATGATAATCTTGTCGGTCTTTCAAAAAGAACAAAAAGCAACGTTTTTCTTCTTTTAACTTTTTTCATATTGTGCGTTTGTTTGGCATTCATTATCTCGTATGTGACCGCAGTCGATAAAGTCGGATCCTGTAAAATGTAAAAAATTAAAATTCTACGACTCCGACAAACTTTTTACAATCTACTTCATAATTTGAAACATCGCCACCTTTTTTTACATGAATATACTACTTACATAGGTCTAATGACTCTAATGCGTCATTATCGCAAAGCGGGATTTGCAGGGTGTCTTATTTTTTTCAATTCATTTCGTATCAATACTTTCTTTTTTGCTGGGTTGTGTGCCATCGACGTGAAGGGATAAGAAAATAATCTAGTAATATTCAAAGTTAAACGAATTAAGTTCTCCACTTCCGTTAAAGGCTCTGTTCTTGACGAATCCAATGATTATTCTTTCAGGCAACTGACCGAGAATAACATTATTAAGAGTTTCACCGTGAATACCGCCATGTAAAGTAAGCATTTTGACCTAGCTCCACTCTTGTCATCGTGTATTTTGCTGTTTCTTGTGCTAGAGCTTTCGCCTCTGCTAGTAAAATTTCAGGGCTTATTTTTGAACGACGTACGAGAAGCGATGCTTTCAAAATGTTTAAACTGCATGTCCTCACGTGACCCAAAAGCCAAAAACCATCTTTTGTACGTACGAGTCGAAGACGCATCTCGACTCCGTTAAGAAGAAATTTGTTTTGATTGAAAACGTGATTAATTCTATTGTTTTGCCTGCACCAAAATGAGCCCGACGGTTATCGATGCCTGTATCTTCGATGGACAAATCTTCCATTTTTTCTGTAGTATCTGCACACCAGAGAGCGGAAGTGAAATGGCTTTTTTTGATGTCTACACATCTAAGACCTCGATATGGGGAGTCGCGCCTGAGTCGAGTGAAGCCACGGCTCGAAAGAGTAACGCAAGCCTGTGACACACGCGTTGTGTTGTGTCAGAGATGGGGTGTGAAGTTTCATGAAACTTTGACAAAATGAAAAGTCTCATGAAACTTTGGAAACGTTTCAACGTTTCTAAAGTTTCGAACATTGGGGCGGGAAAATTCAAAATATGAAAAATACTATCGAGTAATAAATATAAACATTCAGTGGTGTTCTTTGTGTTTCAAAGCAAATCGTTTCAACTAATTTAAATAATAAATCATATGTTAAGTGATAATAATAATACGTAATTTTTTGAATATCTTATTTCAAAAATTTGAAAAATGATTTCAATACAAAGAAAATAAGTTTCGTATTCAATGCATATTTAATTTTTAGAATCTTATTTTTAAACGATTTCATTTAAAATGTAGAAACTTCGAGTGTAAATGAACAAAATAACATTCTACTATTTCATTAAACTATCAGGCTTATTTTTATAAATTGTTTTCTTTGAAAAACATGTTCTCAATTTCATCAGTGCTATATCACTCAATATTTTAAACTAATATTTGATATAGAAATAAATATTTGCATAAAGGCTCATTTACACCTCTGTTGGAAAAACTCTCTTCCTCTCACTCTACCACGTGAAGATGCTATGCATTTATCTCACTCGAAATTTTCCACGAAACCGGAAAATCTTCACGAACAGAGAAAAATGTAGAATGAGATAAATGCTTGGCATCGTCACGTGGTAGAGTGAGAGGAAGATACCTTTTCCGCCTGCATGCAAACGAGGCGTAAATGGACCATAAGAAAGTTTAAATCTAATTTGAGGGCGCAGACCCATGGAGGTAGATTAGTAGAATAGTGGAACAGTTTTGACCAATGTGGTGCCTGCACAAGTTCTAGCAGTCACCTCATTCGTCGAAACTGTTACCCCATTCTACTAATCTACCTCCATGGGTAGCGTTCAGGCTTCTCACCGAGTGCACTCGTCGGGTGAACCTGTAAAGGTCTATTTACACGCTCTGTATGCTGGCTGTCAGCCAGCTAACTTATCGAAATATCCATTCACACCTCCGGAAAATTCAGTGAAATATAGTAATATTTTAGTTATGTTCCAGTGAGTTTCAGAATATAACTTAAATAATACTATATTTCACTAAATTTTCCAGAGGTGTGAATGGGTATTTCGGTATGTTGGCTGGCTGACAGCCAGCAGACAGAGCGTGTAAATACACCTTAAAAGGGGCGTGGTTCACGAAAGTGATCGACGAAGTGTCATGTTCTTTGAACGGGTGCATGTGAAAGGCTTTTTTTTTGGCTTTTTTGGCCTTTCAGTTGCAGTCCGATTTCTCTTCTCAAGTTAAGCATATATCTTTTGAGGGATTCTTTTTCTTCTATCTGGATAGCCATCTTTTTCCCCATGCTATTTGTGTGTTCTGATTGCACTGCATATTGTACTTTCTTTACGGCCTGTCTAAAACGCCCGTTAGAGCTTTGTATTTTTTCTGTAGGATCTTGTTAACATGGTTCTAATTTAGATCTAAGATAAGAAACTGAACCAGTCAGATTTACATTTTTTCTCAGGGGATCAAAAAAATGGGCAAAATTTGTAATTTCTAAGTACCTAATTACCCTTTTTGCATTTTATGTGATCTTTTCTACTAAACCGAAGTCTGATAGCAAGTCGGGTTGAGATCTCCTGTATTGTCCCCTTTTTTCTGATCATATAAAGTCTTCTACCCCCATGTCTTCCTGCCCGGTTAGAGTCTTCATGGTTCTTATTATTTCCTTAGCGGGAATAGTACCAGGAAGGGGCTGTCTTAGGCATGAGGGGACGATTTTCTTGTAATTCGCGTGCTTTCTACGCGCTGTTTTCCTCATTCTCGTTTCCTTTCGCGTTACTTTCTTCGTCCGCGTTTTATCCTCATTTTCATCGTTTATTTCTACGTTACTTTTTTCCTGGTGATCAGAGGATTCTATTTCGTAGTCCTCATCATTATCGGAAGTGATAATACCTCCATCTGTGTCTGTTTCTACTTTTGCCGGGATGTCCAATTTTTGTGTTAATCGGAAAATTTCGTCAACCCGGCTGCTATTTTCGACAGTAAGTTTTGATTCTACATCCTCCAAAACTGAAATCCTAGACAGGATTACATCGAGTTTATCGTCTGTAGTGAGCAAGCTTATGTTACCCGATTTGTGAATATGGGCTTCCAGAAAAGTGTTGTCTGAACTATCGGTCTCGGATTGTTTATCGTAATTTGTGGATAAGTTTTCCGTATAGGTGTAAAACGCCAGCGTGTATAATTTTTTCTAATTGCGAGTGTCGAGTGTAATAGTGTCGCGACCGAGTTACAATTCTCGTGTGATTAAATATTTTTTTATAATCTTCACGTGTATAATCCGTCTACGTGGAGTACATATAATGTTCATTCGGATTCTGGTTTCTTATTATTAACGGTGGCAGAGCTATCGAGCACGCGTAGTATACCAACGGTTCCCTATACAACAAATTTTTTTCATCATACCACAATGGATATGATGAAAAATTGTATGCATGACTCAGGCCGAGGCAACGATTCCACTCGTGTGATATCAGCCCTCACTTCGCGCGGGCAGCTAACTTCACGCTCGTGAAATCGTTGCCTTTCGACCCTCGTCAGGCAATGTACTATTTCTTAATTTTTCTTCACCTTAACTTCACTTTCACTTCACCTCAACTTATCGTGCTTAAAAGTCTTCGTTTGACATTTTACAGGTTCCTTATTTTACGGACTTTCCGTAGAGAAATCCGGAATCATTCCTGGGAGAACCGTAGTTCTCAAGGTTGTATTCGAGGTTCGAATCAACTATAGGGCCTTTTCATTCCTTGTATTGCAGTATCTACTTTTTCAAGGGATCGTTTTCCACTATTCTGGCAGGATCGCCAATTTGTAACAGGGCGAGGGTAATGATTTCAGTTTGTTATTTTTTTAACCGTGAAGGTACTCTGTATTTTGTCTGAGAGTTTTCAAGACGATACGACTTTGGCTGAGTGTGGCCAAAAAACCGACGAACGTCCCTTATGCTGCATGTCGGCTACACCGGTCCTACAATTTATTGTGGAGGTGGTTCAAGGTATAGTGGCGGACTAAACCTAAACTTTCCACATTTTTCTACATTAGATTTCCCAACTTCTTATAACTTCTTTACATCTCGTCCCAACTTTACCCATTTATGACAATTTTCCTCATGTTCCACCTCCACCCTACAAGTCTATTTTTCCTGAGAATTTGTAAATTCGGTCGATTTTCGTTTTAGCATAGTGTGAGGAGTCAATTAGATAACTTTCTCTCTCTTCACTGACAAGTTTATCTCCCTTCAATTGTATATGGAGAAAAATTGTAGGGAAAAATCGAAGGGTGATAAATATTCTAACGATGTAAAGTGAAAAAGTTATGTAATTGCTTCATTAATTATAAAACGTATATTAGTTATTTGTGATACAAGTGCGTAAAATAGTTGATTGTGTGCGAGTGTGAATTTTGCAGCATAAGCCGGAGGCTCGAAGCATTAGTCGGTGGTTAGCGCACGAGCGAAGCGAGTGCGAAAACGCAGACGAGTGCTTCGAACCGCAGGCGAATGATGCATTCACACGAATTACCAATCACCTACGCGCACGTGTCCGAAAAAGTTGTTAGGAGCTGGTAACGAAAAGTACTAATTTTATATTGCATAGAGTTGAGAAACAAAAAATTTTTGAAAAAGAATGTTCTGAAAAAAAATGTTGTGCAAAAAAATGTTTGAAAAAAAAAATGTTGTGACAAAAAATGTTTGGAAAAAAAATGTGTGAATAAAAAAATTTGGTGAAAAAAAATTTTCGAAACAAAAAATTTGGTGAAAAAAAATGTTGAACAAAAAATTTGTTGAAAAAAATTTGTTGGAAAAAAATTATTAAAAGAAAATGTTGGCGTTTATCCTCTTTTGCCCCGGGTGGTGGGGGGGGGGGAGCTGCGAAACCCTAAGAACAAAACTTCAATCATTAAAACATTTGTTCAAGTTAAATGTAAATTTATTTCAAGAAGATACCAACACCAGTGCTTAAAGTTACCCATGCCAGTGTCTAAAGTACCTCATCTTGAATGCGCGCATGCGCAGCTTTTTCACCAGTGTCTAAAGTAAGCCATCTTCAAACTGCGCATGCGCGAAAATTGTTTCGCATACCGTCTGCTCAAATAAGGTCCTTTAGGCACCATTTACATGCATGCAAACGTCAACTTTTGAGGTGGGTGTTGCAAAAAAATATTTACTTATTAATTTCACTCTTATGTTCATTGCTATTTTTAATTTCCTATTTTTATTGTAAATATTTGAGTAGATTTAATAAAAAACATTTTTATACTTTATATGTTGTGTATGTGTTTCACTCATTAATCCTATACCGCAGCGTATCAGAAATAAACTAGATTAAAAAATTTTAATATTAAAATTATATCCTACTTTTCATCTCCTGATTGAAATCATTAAAAAGAATCATATGATATGATAATACTTTCCAGCATTAGTGGATTTAGAAACCATTAAGCCATATATATAATATTGCGTCATACAGTCTTTCCGAATCTCTATCAACCCTACGCCAGTATATACTTCCTGGAAATTCTCTCTATTATTTATCTATTCCTTATCTTCCATTCCTAGACTTAAGTAAAGACGAGCGAGTAGCGAGACGAGGCCCAGATATACAGCCGAGGAGTGGGGATAGGCCGGCGGGCGAGCCATAGTTGATCTTACCTACTAATAGTCTACAAAATTGTGAACAATCATTATTTTGTCCAAGTAAAGAGTTTTCTAAAGTACTGGAAGCAATTAACGAACAGAAAAAAGACTGGAACCACTGAAATGATAAGTCTTCCAGGTGATAATAAGGTAAAGGAACAAGTAACTGATTGTGAACCATTTGTATGCAAATTAAAAAAAAATATAAAATTCTTTTTCCAAAATCAGTTAAAGTTTTAGTTTATGAGTTATAAAATATTTAGGCTGGACCAATCAGGAGTGCCGTATAAACAGACGTGCGTACGAGAGCGGGCGTCCGACGCAGTATTATTGATGAGAGCGCCGAAGTGGGGTAGCGACGGGAGAACATCGGCCACTATACTATGTTGGACTCCCGCTCACGCACGCACGACTGTTTATATCGCGCTCCTGATTGGTCCAGCTTAAATATGTTATAACTTAAAAACTAAATCTTCCACTGATTTTTGGAAAAGGAATTTTCGATTTCACTTATTTTTATTTTTATATGGCATATAAGTCCGAATACTTTAGTTTAGGATACCCTGGTGTTTTATAGATGAAAAATCTATTCTTCTTATAAAAATAAAATTTTCGTAAATATTTGAATAATTATGGTTCATATATTATAAGTTTATATTGTACTATTTAGAATACATTACATATAAACATAAATGCAGTTATAACCACGAAGTACTACAAGGATACCGCACGCCTGTGGCGGAGATGGTGGAAAACAGCCCACAAACGCGATCGCCTGTCCTCGGATTTTCATTTATTCCCAGATGAGAACGCCACATGTGGAAAATTGAGGAATTACGATTCCTATAGTAGTAGACGACAATTGAGTTACACATTTTCTCTGAAGAGGAGCTCTCATCTGGTGATAAATCTTGCTATGGAGAAAATCCGAGGACAGGCGATCCCGAACTGGCGCCAGGGTGAAATACATGTTGTGCGGCCTGCTTTTAGTACGTCGTGGTTATAACTTTATTAATAATAGGTACAACTTTTGTATCTCAATTAATTTATTAAAATAACAACCATTTGAATATTTGGGACAATTGTATTTTTATAAGGCAATATATGCACTATGTAGGTAATAAGAATTAAGAAAATCAATAGAAATTTAAAAATGATAAAAACCTTCCTTTTCATTAAATCTTCAAGTCTTTTTTCTTTTTGTTAATTCGTTCAGTACTTTAATAACCTCTTCAATTGAATAATATTGTGCTTCTTCAAGATTTTGTGGACTAATTTTGCCCCTGCAATACATTTTTTCGTAATTTTTACTGTGATCGAACACTATCGAACATGTGGGAACATAGGTGTTAATACGCGCCGTCATTTCAGATTGTTTTTCCAAAGTTGGATGCACTTGTTCATATTTGCAAAATTATTTATTATGTAACGTGAGAAGGCACCCATGTTATTACACGTTATTACAGTAAAAATTAATCTCATGGTATTTTATTGAACTTCATTTTAAGTAAAATAATTACACGTAAAACATTAAGAAGCGCGCACTGCAGGTGTATGAGGTTCTAGTTTTATTGAAAATTTATAAAAATTTTATCTATGAGCCACAAAATGTTGACCAATTTTTTGTAATGGTCAGTACTGTAGACGTTTAATAATTTAATAGAATGCACGGTCTATCGTTAAAAAAAGATGTATTTTCAATTATAAGAATTTAGCGTACGTATAATTCTTCAGGTTTTGAATTTATAAAGTATTTAATTTTGAAGGTTTCGAGTGAAAAAATCTAGATAGTGTTCAATACTTCAATAAAAAATTGTACAACTTGAATTGCTTTTAATTTTTGTAAAGTGCTGAATTTATAATCGTTTACTTGTTACAAATATATAGCAGGAATCAATGACAGGGCTGTAATTTTTTCCCTGTAGCTTTTCGCGCACACAGGAAAATATCATGGAAAACGACATACAAAACGACAGACGAAAGTGAGGGGCAAGTGCTCTGAATATTAATCTGCAGTAGAAACGTCGTATAACACCGATCCCAACTCCGTGAGATGCAGAGCGGAGAGCGACGCCAAATTTTATGGCTTAAAGATGGAAAGGAGTGTACAAATAATTACCTTAGATTTTGGCGGAAGGTGCCCATTTAGTGCCACTCGACGAAAAGCTTCGAAAGCGAGCTCAATTGAATTTTCCAGAAAATTTAAATCCCTATTCTCGGAGTTAATACCCCAGCCCAAAGGTGGAGGGATTTTAGTAAGGGCGAAAAACGTTGCAGATCATTAACTTTGTAAAAGGTGGTAAGTTGATAATATTTTTATATAAATAATACATATAGATGGTAAAAGAAACTGACATACTTCAGACCAAAAGTAGATTTTGATGTTATAAATCCTTTATTTCTGCCAACGTTTCGAAAACTTTGTCGTTTTCCTCTTCAGGACGTAGAATTAAATTTCAAAATTCGTCAAATTATTCGTCAATTTTTCTCCTTACAAAAATGGAGCAAAAAAGTTGGGGAGTCTTTGACTCTTCAACTAAGTCAATTATAGTATTAAAATGTTTTTAACAGTATAAATTTAGTAGTTTTGTAAACAAATTTAAATTTTAAAAAATTTTTAACAAAATTTTTTACAAAAAAATGAAGCTCCAAAAGAGATGTGAGGAGGAAGATGATTTTATAATTAATTTGACGAATAATTTGACGAATTTTGAAATTTAATTCTACGTCCTGAAGAGGAAAACGACAAAGTTTTCGAAACGTTGGCAGAAATCAAGGATTTATAACATCAAAATCTACTTTTGGTCTGAAGTATGTCAGTTTCTTTTACCATCTACACATGTATTATTTATATAAACTTATATTACTCAGACAAAACAACATCGCTTTAACACCATTACTAATCTAATTAATAATATTTATTAACAATTAGTGAGAAAAAGGTTTAGAAAAATACATTTTTGTAGTTTGCCTAAAAGGTGTGGTTCCACAAAAATGAATAATATAATTAGGCGACATTTTACAGCTATGATCATTAAGCTATTAAAAGATTCTTCAACAACAATTCACACAAAAAACGGCAATATGCCAATAGGCGGATTCATTCGGATTGAAAATCGTCTTTGGTCAATCCGAGTTTGGATTCATTCGGATTGAAAATTTGGTTCGGATTCATTCGGATTGGAAGTTAGGATTGGACCGGATTGACCGATTTGGATCGAACAAAATGTAAACAAAATTTCGGATTGGTTTGAATTAACTCGGATTGGTTCGGATACAGATTCCGGAATGATTCGGATGATTTCGGATTGGTTCGGAAGGAATTCCTATCCGATACTTTCGCCAGGGTAACCTAAAGAAAAGAGAAATGCTTAATAAAGAAACATTCCAAACTTCGCGTCACTACTCTTTTGCAGGCATTTTACAAAATGGTGGAAGGCCAAAGAATACACGCGGCGAGATCAGAAATCATCCACAAAAACCACGAAAGAGACTCAACACTTCAGAATCAGAATCGCGGCAACAAAGAGAAAAAAAAAAGAGCAGAAGATCAACCGACGCCTACCTCGCTTCCCTGAAACACGAAGTCCTTCCTCTGAGTGATTAATGCCAAGCATGGCTCTTAAATGGACTCGTCCACAATTAAGGTTGGAAAAATGGCACGGCAAATCTTCTTCTCAGTGCGAATGGCTAGCGAGAACTGATCCGTTTCGTCGCTTGGTCGCCCTCCCGCTCGTTTTCACCTGCTTGTTAACTCGCTCCAGCGAGTGCTGCTCTAATAAGCTCGAAGTCCAGCATAGGTCGGTAAAGTAGGTAGTGTAGTAGCCCTTCTTTGGTGGCCGTGCACTAGGCACCGCTGCACAGTGGTCCGGATCGTCGAAAAGCTGGCCAGAAGTCGAAATATTATCCGATTTATATGAAATTTATTTTGTAAATACTTTTTGGGTCCCTAATTCCAAATCTGTTTTCAAAATTTCAAAATTAAAAATAGCGGACCCAATATGGCAGCTAGCACCTTCTGAATATTACTACAATTTTATGAAGTCCATTCAAGAAACATTGTGTAGGTTGCTGGTTTTAAATATGTCATAAAAATATCAAAATTCAAAATGGCAAATCTAATACGTTTGTCAAATTGAAAACAAACTTCTATGAGAGCATGACATTTATTTTATAATAGTTTTTCGAATTCCTCATTTCGAACATCCTATTCAGTTGTATCGAGTGAAAGGTGAGTCAGTACTGATGAAATAATAATTATTCAAGCAAATAAACCATATAAAAACATTTATTTAAATATACTCTTTGAACATTGCATAGCTATTAAAATTTGAAATTTTTAAATTGTACGCATTTTTGTCGGTTGAACATATATACATCATTTACACTACGTTACAAAATTTTACAAAATTCGTGTTCATTCGGGTACAGAATCCTCAAATTCTTCATATTCATTTGGGCTTGTGTTATCATCACTTTCTTCATTAGATGATTCCGTTTTTTCTTCTGGTATTATTATTAGCTCTAAAACTGATCTGGGCAATTGCTTAGGTTTTTTTTTCGTAGACTAATACTAGCAAGATTTGGACACGAATTAAGAAGTAACCTGTGAAAAATATCTTCGTTCGTTTTCACTCTCAAAGATTTTCTGGCATGGTGCTCTCTATATTTTCGGATGTCCTTGTTTCGAGCTTCTAATGCTTCTTCAGATAACTGATCAATCGGAAACATTAAATATTTCGAAACTGATGATCCATGTATCAGGACTTTGTGCACAGTTGGTGGCATTGGATACCACCAATATAATTCTGCATATAATTTCGCAGTCGCAATGCAGTACGCCTTGAATTTCTCCTCATTCAGTAGATAACCACTTGCTACTGCGATTAAAATGTCTCCAAATCCAGATATTATTTTTTCGTTAATATCTGAAATTTGTGCGTTGTTATTGGCAGGAATATTTATGGTTACTTTACGTTTATTGTATTTACCTGTAATTCCAGCAGAAACTTTAGGATTTTCGAAGAATCGTCTGGCTTGGATGTCTTTCTTTCTCCACTCGCTAAGCAACTTGCTTCCATCCTTTTCACTCATCTGAATACGTATTAAAAATTACTGCAAATCACAATATCTCGAAAGTTCACAAAGTAAGAAGTAATCACATTTTTATAACCTTCCACCGTTCAGAATCCAAACGATATGCAACGTGCAAAAGACACTCGAGAAATCGTATGTATGCGTGAAGTGTTGAGAGCCCTAATCTAAAAGTTTCAACGTTTTCAGTCCTAGTTAACATCATGTCTATATTATTGATCTCTGATGACTTAGCGCCACAAATATAGCATTCCGCGCTCGTGCTGTGCATTAATGCAGTACAGGATTGTAAATATAATATATGTATCAATATAATAATCTTCAAGAGTAACAGGCAGAAAGTACTAGTTTGAATTTTTTTTTTGGCTCACCTTTCCATCTAACATTGTCGGCATTAAGGAAAACTCAACAATTTAATTGCCTGCAGTGAATGGTTGCAAATTTGAAATTTGCTTATTCATGTCTGCTTTCTCATTTTGCAATACTTCTGTTGTTTCCTGTATCCACTGTACGCGTAGTGGCCGGCAGAATCTTGCCGATGAAGTTCAAGGATTCTCTCAAACAATCTCGTTAGTTGTTTTGTTTACGAGCTTCAATGGGGCTAAGAACGTTCCAAACACATATTGGTCACTATAGTCTGTATCCTCGAATCTTTGATTACATCGGGAATGTCCACCGCTACCATCGAAACCGTACTTGAGATGCAAAGTATACTGCTCTACTTCTAACCCCTCATTATTCTCAAGTTTCATTAGCGGAAGAATCCCCGTGATGGTATGGTTTAATAAATCCTGCAACTTCACTTCACAACGCTTCTCACTAATCTCATGAATTTTCGGATAACATTCCTTTTTTGCCTGTTAAACTTCATGGTAAGAAGGGAATAAGTCATGATTGTGTTCTTTAGCTGCCTTACGTATTAACAAATATTGGTCTTTTGTTAAATCAGCGTCTGCAATGAGCGACACAGCTTCCATAGCTGATAACTTTGTTGGCGCTTTTGACACTTTCTCTGAATGTTGCAAGTGATGCAACTGTTTAAGAGCCTCTTCTTGCGAAATGATGCTCACTGCCTGTAAATTTTGGCAGCTGCCTCATTTCCTTCTGCCCTTAGTTGCATAGAAGCAGCAAAAGAGAGTTATTCTGCAGTCATAGTGGATCGCAATTTTGTAGTTTTTCTATGCCTGCTTCTCTCACTTGAAATTTCAAACGATTTTTGAGGACGACCAAAGGGGCTGAAGAAAATATGAAGAATTTTAATAAAATCTAATAGGAGCACTTTATTTGGACGATTGCAAACGTTACCTTTTCCAAACGGTAAATGAAGCGTTAAAATACAGAACTAGATAACCAACAAAATTTATATTTCGAAAGAGCGAAAAAACATGATGTGAAATCAAAATCACTATGTAAAGCCAAACGAATGTTCACTTCCTATCCGAAGTGTTCTTGCTAAACATTATGTACGTTAACAAATTTTAAAAATCATTCTTTCCAGATATTAACTTTCTGAACACGGTTAAACAAAGTTTGATGCACAAAAAACTAGCCAGTTTGGAGTGAATTTACGGAGAATTTTAAGGTTGAAATTTCAGTGGTTTCGAAATCAGCTTTACATACCGATTAAAAAACAAAATAATGTATTATTCTTTAATTATTATTCAATTCAATTAATTATTATTTTAGTATTATAAAATCAGAATTAAAAGTCGCGATTACACAGTATGACCTACATTTGTTTGCTAAAAATCTGAAAGAAATTAGGAAATATATTATTTTCCTACATTAAATGATAAAATGTTTTGAAAAAGTATTAGTACGTTAAGATTGTAACGAAATTGAATTTAAAACTTGAAATTTATTCAAAAAAATTTGTACCAAAGAATGATATTTTGAAAATTGAAGAAATTGAATATGAAATTTTTGAAGGATTTTTTATGCAATAAACCCATTTTAAAAAAATCTGGTCTTCTAGTTCTGCGCTGCAACTCTTTAAATGATTTCAATCATTCAGTACAATTTATTAAAGTCAAAATAGCTCAAACAATCAAAGTTGTCCGATGTAAGTCATAAGTGAACTTAGTTTATCGGTTGAAAGTTTTGGGATTTTCGTGGATATCGCTTACATTGAGCCCAACAAATTTCTAAGAAAGCGTATCCACAAAAAATTCGTATGACAATAGAAAGGGCGTGAAAAAACTCTACGTAATGTACCTAATTATTATACTGTTAACAATTTTAATGAATCGTTAAACAATTTTGTTTAAAATACCTTTGTTGTGTTTGCTGCAGAAAACCAGCTGGATAGATACAATCTTGTTGCAACAACACTGAGTTTTGACGCTTAAAAGTGTCTGGACGACGATGCCCTCTTTTCCATTTATGTGAAAAAAGTTTGTAAAAAGATGTCAACTTTGTTTTAAATTCACTTTTCACTCCTGGAGGTACTTGTAGACACTCTTTTAGAACAGCTTCTATAAAAGAATTGTTTCCGTTTTTACGATAGAAATTAAAAAAATCCTCATTGATTTTTAAATTTTCCATTTTTAGCACAGCACAACAATTTTCGAATAAACTTTGATTTCATGGAACAACAACTTAGCGTTTCCACATTTCACGGCTAAGTCCAGCAACTTAATGTTTTTTTAATCGAAAGCTGATTAAATGAGACATATTTTTACCCGAAAAACATTAATAAAAAAAATTAATAATGTTGATAAATATGAAATTTTTAATACATGAATCACTTAAAGGATATAATACACTACAATTCTATATAATCATTTTTTAAATATTTTTTACTGGTGTTGATACAGCATCTCCTAAAGTTGAGGTATATATGGGTATACATTAGGCGTTGAGAGTGATTGCTCCAATTTGTTGAACTTTGAAACATGAAAAATTGCTTAAAATAATAATAATTTTTTCTTATTTTTGTACTCGCATGTGCTTTAGATACTCGTTAATGGATTGGCATTGATATTTCATAAGAAAAATAAAATTCATTTTTTGACTTTTGGCCAGCTTTTCGACGATCCGGACCACTGTGCGCTGGTGCCTGGCGCTCTGGTAGTGGCAAATATGGCCGCCTGTTTGTTGTGACCGTTTCCGGGCCTGATGTTGAATTGGCAATTTTTAGTATTGTAATCAATTAACCCCGGATGACATGGGTCGAAGACCGGGTCAGCGTAGGGTTTCCCAAGGTGGACCCGTGGACTGTTAGTGCACGGATGGTGGCAATAGTTTTATACGGCCAACTTGACCAGTGTGAGTTGATCTCAAATGTGGTGCGTGAGGTGAAACGTGTGTTTTCCGTATTCTCGATGAAGCTGCAGGAACTTTATAGGTGTTGTCCAGGTTTTTGACTTCGGGTCTCTTTAAAACCAAGGCAGGACGACCGTTTCCTACCTAATGTAAGCTTTACCTAGCCCTAAATTAAATGTACTATTTACATTTACCTGTGGAGTTATACTGCAAATGGAGTAAACTGTTCTGAGAGAATAAACTAAATTTAGCCACACTTACACGTCATACCACAATTTTAGATCTAGTCGTAAATAATCAGGTTTTGAGTTCGCATTAACCATGAAACATGTCGCGGTTTGAGTATTTTTAACGTTAGTAATTAAGCCTGGGGAGGATCAATAATGATTGGCAAGCCACCACCTTACAACACCTCTCCCAGACTAACCAGCGGGGTTTCAAAACTAAGCAAGCGACATCAATCCGACCACTCCCAATTTCACCATACAGCTTCTGTCTGTATTCTCCCATACTTCACCCACGTTATTCTTCTCTTTTTCTTTCCTCTCCCGCCATTTTCCTTAACTTATACTGCATATTCCTTGCTACCCATGGCAAATCATCCTCTATTTTCTCCGAGCTTCCATATAACACCCTCTATTTTGTTATCACCTCCCTCTTATATTCCCATTTCTTTAGTTTCACCAGTACCATTCTCGCTCCTCGTCGCTCTTCCCCTCCTACACTGGGCACTTTCTCTATCTGTACCTGAGCATCTATCCTTTTCAGTACTTCTTCCACTGCTTCCTTCAGCTCCTTTCCTTCTAATCTAAAACCATTTAACACTATGTTTTTTTCTCTTTCTTCTCTTTTTTTTCTTTTTAATTATTTTTTCTATTTTTCTCAGGCTTTCCTTCTCCTTATTCTCACTCTCTCCACCTCCAAACTCTCGGTTTGAGATTTATATTTTCTTATCCTACCTTCCAACTCCTCTACCTTTTTATTAGGCTCTTCCTGCTTTTCTAGCCTTTGTTCCAACGTTTGCATCCTTTTCTCTAGATTTTCTCTGACTTCTTCCCATTTCCTCATTTCTTTGCTAAGTTCGGCCATTTCCCGCCTTATTTTTTTTCTTTATTTCTTCTCCCCTTTTCTTCTGCCTTTCTTCATATACAGTCAAATCTCGTTTATCGGGACGCCCTCGAAATGTAAACACCTTGTTTATCGGGATTCGGAGGGGTCTCCCACTACTACCCCCAGCCTCAAGACGGGTTGCCATGACACCTTGCTGTGTTGTTTTAAATATAAAAAATGAAGGTTTGATCGCAAATGATCAAAAGGAATTTTAAATTCCCGCTACTCCCACCACGCTCTCACGTTACCCCACTTCAATTGCTCATGTATAAGTGAAGATCACGATAAATGAGTGTCCCGATAAACGAGGTTTGACTGTATCCCCATTACTTCAATCATCATTTTGCGTGTTTCTATGAACCTCTCCTTTTCCATCGGAACTTTAGCCTCAGCTCTGTTTTCTTCTTTCAGTCAAACTATCCCGCCTTTTATCGTTCTCTATCTCTATCTATCGACGCGTCGACGAGTTACGTATTCTGAACCCATTTGACTGCGTCCCACTGCCTCTTACTTACTGAACTACCTTTCTACCTGCCTTGCCTTTTTCCCTCTCTACCCTGACCTGTTACAACCAACCGGGTCCTCCCACTCTGTCACAAAAATCAAGCCACTCCAACCTCATCTTCCACACAAATCTGTCTTCATCCCCAAAAATATAAGAAAAACTCAACATAACAAATTCACCAACACCTCACACTTTCATACCAAGAAAAGAATTTTCAACAAAATAGTTCAATTTCTAAACAAGGAAATGAATTTTCAACCATGATGATGAACTTTCAATAAAAAAAATTAATTTTGAACCAAATAGTTGAATTTTCGACCAAAAAAATGAATTTTTAATCAGAAAGATTAATTTTCAACCAGAAAAACGAAACTTCAACAAAATACATGAATTTTCATGCCAAAAAGATGCACGTTTTTGTTTTAAACAAAATTGTTAAATTTTTCGATGTTTTCCTTTCTTTTTAAATATCAGTAAAATTTCACAAATGTCCAGTTTTTTAATATAAATTGAACAGCCGGAAATTGCGTTACATCCTAAAATTTACAAATTTTTTGATGTAACGCCTAGCTAGGCGCAACCTACCTCACCCGACATATTTCAGTCTAACGCCATCAATTACAAGCAAGAGCATTAATGATTTTCTTTGAGTTTGAATTTAACCATGGTAACTGTTCTACGGTCGGTAAGATAGAAACCACAAGGTACTTCAAGTGTCACCATGGAGGGATAAGAACTCAGAGAATGTTGATAATCTAACCATGCTCGATTACTATAACTATAAACTAACTAACTAAACTAACTATATAAACCCCAGATTCATTCCGGTAAATCGTCTTACGTTCTTAGCAGTCATACTGAAACTTCGATCTACAAGTCGCTCCGTACAAGTCGCGTACTTTTAACACTTCGTCAACCAACGAGTTACCAAATTGTGAACTAGGTCCCATCGATTTCGGTCGTCGTATGAGTCTATTTCCGGGTAAAAGTCCGCAGTATTATACATCCGTGAAAGCAGAACTCAAGATTGGATTCGGTAGCTGATATAGGACCTTGTATCGCTCTACGGGTTAATTGTTATTGTGAATTCCTTCGCTATTACCCAAAACCAATTCTGCAAGAGGATCTTGCCGTTGTCCTGCCAGCATAGAGACCCAAGCGACAAACTAACTTTGCGAGAGGATCTTGCCGTAGTCCTCCGATTATAGAGACGCAAGCGACAAACTACTACTCTCTCTTGCCCTTCTACGAGTAAGAAGGTACATGTAAGTTCAAATTTATGTAACTGTAAATTTTATTCATTACCTTTACAATAAATGAACTACTACTGTAACTATCATTTCGTTGATTTGATCACCGATTTATCGTAGTTCGCATGGAGCTGACAAGTGACAAACGTACCCACAAATAAGTAATTAGTCAGGTCTTACCAGCCTGACATAATCAGCTCACTAGCCTCCCTCATTCTAACCCCGTTCCAATCTACTCTTGCATTTAGCTCGGAACGTACAGCTGATTTGGTGGTAGCGGTGGGATTGCCACTGTCGTTTAAATTCATGTTTTTATTAACAATTTAACTTCAGTGTAGTTTTAAGATAGTTACTTCATTGGCACTCAAGAGTATAAGTCCTTCTTAGATACGCTGCACGGTCACCTCCGGGGCAAGGCAAAGTTCCTTTGGAAATAAAAATTCTGTTTAGAAATTCCACAATTTACATTCGAAGTTGCGTATATAAACCACAACCGAGTGGAATTCTCACCTAAAAGATGACTAAAGAATTAAAAATTTATTTAATTTAAAATTTTTACCTTTTTCGATATTTTAATTGCTCAAATAATTGAAAAAGGCAATTCTTACCATTTGAAGCAATTAGGAGCTAGTAGCGAACTTCAATTCATCAAAATAATAACTAGTTGCAGTATATTTCCAACTTAATTTCTAAATCTGCGTTTTTAACTAAGCGTGACTCAGATCATACAATTTTGTAATTTTTATCTCTTCTGTAACCATTCGAACTGTAGCTACAGAGCCTTTCATAATACACGAACTCTTGCACTGACTACTCGTCATAGTGCAATGGTCTAAACTTTACCGCCTTTTTCTACTCAACAACGCTAGCAACTGCTTATTAGTCATAAACGTGCGTATGCGGTCAGACAATTTACTTGCATTGTAACGAATGCTGTTTCGTCTGAAATATTTCAGCTGAGTTTTCATTTTTATATGATTAAAGCACTTTCAATAGAGGCATTTGCATAAGATATTTGAATTTCAACAATTGTTAAAATTGAATATCTGACAATCATCCAAAAATAATAAACAAGTAAAATTTTAAATGAATTAAAATTACCATTGCTAGAAATTGCCTAATTCAGGTGGATAAATCACAATCCCTTATCGAGAACAATGTCTCCAAAATATTGATAACTCATCTCCTTCCTTAAGCAAATACATGTGACGCTGCTTTTTCTTTTGATGTAATTTGGGGTCCTTATTAGCCACACACAACCTGCTCTAATTAGAGAAAACTTGAAAATTCGCTTCAAGTTCGGCGCTAGTCCTTTCTTGGGACAGAACAAACAAAATTGATTCTCGGAATTTTCAAAACGCGCTTCAAACAGCAATGTAGTTTAAGGTTTGTACTTAGCAACAAAACAGCTAAAAAATTGTCCTTCACAGGTCAAGAATATGAAACTCTCATTTTCAAACCCCACAATTCCTAATCTGTAAAATTCCCAAATAAGCGACATGAACGATAATCGATAAGGAGAAAGAAGAGCGACGCCAATGAATAAATAAAAAAAAAATAAAATAAAGTAAAGCAAAACGAAAGAAAACACTAGGGCAGTGACTAAAACTCAAACGGAATTGTTAGCTCAGCCTCTAAATAAGGATAGATACTGGTAGAGGGGTAGGGTTTTAATGAATTAGCAAAACTCAATATCAAAATAAAATTAAAACTGATTTATTATATTCCAGGGACTCACTTATAGGATTATTAAGATATGAACCGAGGTTTCAATTAGAAATTCCTCAGCATTACAAAATAAATTTCAATAATTTCTAAACTCTGTGACATTCCCTTTTTTTTAATTCTAATATTGGTTGACAAATTACAAAGAATTAGGGGAAGGATCTAAAAGGATATTATTCCAAGAACGGGGAAGGCGATATTAAATACGTGTAAAATGCGGGGAAGTGATCTCTAATTACACAATTTTAGGAGAAACTACTTAGAACTTGTAAAAAATATGAAACAATATAAAACATTTGGAGGTAAAAACTGAATTAATGTTTCAATAGTTAAAGGGGAAGGGGAGTAATCTCTACTTATACATTTTTGAGGGTGAAATTTTAAGAACTTGTAACCATATAGAACTATATAACACGCTTCAAGGTAAAAACTGAATTAGGCTTTCAATATCAAAGGGGAAGGGGAGTAATCTCTACCTATACATTTTTTTAGGGTAAACTTCCAAGGACTTGTAACAATACAAAACAGTATAAAACATTTTCAGGTAAAAACTGAATTAGGGTTAAAAACTGAATTAGGGTTTTAATATCAAAAGGGAAGAAGAGTGATCTCCACTTATACATTTTCTAGGGGAAACTTCCTCATTTAACATCATTTAACATTCCTCAGCCTAACAATGGATCGTTGACGAGCACGTGGTTCACACCTTGAGTGCACAAACTAGAACGATACATCCGAATCTACGCTATGCTATCGCAATGAACAGTTATTGATGGGAGAGGTAATAAGTGTCCTGCGCAGAGGACCAATAATCTTTCCTTGTTCTCGAGAAGCGGTAAAGTCCTTGGGAAGTCGAAGCCAACAAGGATGGCCAAATACACCCCTGTGCGAGAATTGGAGAACGGAAATCCTTGCTTCAAACGACGGGTGTAATTTTGGACTCCATGACTCCCAAAACAAGATACAAGAGAGACGGCATCAACAGCCAGGAATAAACAATAAAATACGTAAAGTGGCGAAATTACCTACAGTGGCGGCATAAGGGGGGGGGCGGTCCGCCTCGGGTGCCAGCCCCTGTGCCAAGCACCAAGGGGTGCCAATAAGGGGCAATAAGGGGTGACAAAACCAAAGTGTCACCCCGCAACCGCCCCGGGTGCCAACCCATGCTACGCCGCCACTGATTACCTAGTTTGTCCATAATCAAGCTGGTAATCGCCTTGGTTCATCTTCACCAGAGACATGTCGTGGATCTCAGACGGCCAAAGAGAGAAAAGATACTAAATTCCAGGAGGGAAAGCTAGAAGATTACGCTGAAGGCCACGAGACAGAAGAAGCCTCGCCAGGACGGAGGTGACGACAGATCTTAGTCGATGTCGCAATGTACGGTGTTGGAGAGCTTCAAGATTCACCACTCGATACCGCAAAATTCAAAGGCTCTCATAAAGATATTAAGAACGAAAAACAGAAAAAGGAAGCATAGCTAAATAAATCTTTAAAAAAAATAACAATAAGGAGTGCCGAATTTACTCTTGATGCAAACCAAGCGTATTTTCACAAATTTATGGTTAAGTTAAGTTTTGTGATGTTCGGGAAATCCGCAACATCACAACTCTCCCCTCTTTATAGAGGACCGAACCGGTTTCAAACCATGACGGGAGGCACGGTAAAAAAAATGAAAAGGTGGGGAGCATAATCCCATATGATTAGCCAAGAAAAAAAAAATTAATATGAGGTGTCTTCAAACTGAGCTATAAACTCGGGACTCCTTAGCAAAATGATACGAAAATAAAATAGATAAGAGTAGGAGAAATGAGACGAAAGCAGATAAGAGAAACAAAACTAGAGCTTGAAGAGAAATAGGAAAGCTGAAATAAGATTCAAAGTTAAGTTTTATGGGAATGAATACAAATTGAATAATTGCAGGTGTGTGGCCTTTATTTATTTGTTCAGTTTTGTTCAAATTTAGAGAGAGAGGACGTAGAGGGGTTAAGGGG
This sequence comes from Andricus quercusramuli, assembly GCA_932178445.1. Taxonomy (NCBI): domain Eukaryota; kingdom Metazoa; phylum Arthropoda; class Insecta; order Hymenoptera; family Cynipidae; genus Andricus; species Andricus quercusramuli. Next base: position 298,068 of record CAKNXH010060230.1, read on the forward strand.
AAAAAGGGAGGTCGCCCCAATACTAAAGGGTTGGGCCTGGAGGGCTGGGGGAAGAACGGGAGCAGTAGGGACAGTTTCCGGAAAAGAAACCGGGTTCTCCACACCGGAAACAAAAAACAGATAGTGGTTGTGGGCACCGCGGGTAGATATGCTCCGGATCTCCGCAGTTCTAACATCCAAACCGTGCGGTGGTGTGGAGGAATTCCAGGGTGCGGTGGTTGACATTTTTGGGCTTGGAAACGTTTAAATCCAGGAGGGAGGGTATTTGTTTTGTTGGCGTTCGGGGTTTGGTGACGAAATTCTCTTTAAGGATAGGGTGGGGATCTGGGTGGATCGAAGAGGAGGACCTGGGGGAAGCAAGTGTGACGGGGGACCTAGAGCGTAGGGACACGGAGGTGGTTTGGGTCGATGCATCCCGTGTTGGTGCGGGGCAGTCAGTCTGTACTGCTCGATGGGCACCACAATTTCGAAAGAGTGTTCCGACCGTCCTTTGTTGCATGCCTCTTCGAGGGACGAGGTCATACCTCCTACGAAAGTCCTCAGAGTTTCTTGTTCCGTCGGCATCTCACGGAGGGTAGCGTTGGAACGGACCGTCATCGCTCCCTTCTGAGCCTCTTGAGCCTCCAGTAGAGCCGGGAAAAACCGGGGAAATCTTCGCGGAGCTGATTTAGCAGCTCAGAATACGGCTGAAGGTATTCCCAACCGGGACAAACTTCCATATCGTTAGGGTCAGCCATTGGATCAAAATCTAAGGGGGTGTTACCGAACTATCGTTAGAGGGTACAAAAGGCTTGAGGTCTTGATTTTTGGGCCACCCTAATAAACATACACTGTAGCACTTGTTTCTTTTTTCGATGGTAAACTTCCAGATAGGTCCCGGATAAACCCGGATAGATGCTTCTTTTAAACTTAGAGGCAATAAAGTTCGGTTATCGTGTTGCAGATTGGTCCCGGATAGACCCGGATAAACATACACAGTAGGACTTTTTTCTTTTTCGATGGTAAGCTCTCAGATAGGTCCGGAATTAACCCGGATAGACGCGTCTTTTGAACTCACAGGCAATGAATTTCGGTTTCCGTGTTTCAGATTGTTCCCGGTTAGACCTGGTTGAACATACACGGTAGAGCATGTTTCTTTTTTCGATGGTAAGCTCTCAGATAGTTCCCGGATAAAGCCGGATAGATATTTTTTCTAAACTTAGAGGCAATGAATTTCTGTTTCCATGTTTCGAATTGGTCCCGGATAGGTCCGGATGAACATACACCGATGGACTTGTTTCTTTTTTCGCTAGTAAACTCTCAGATAGGTCCCGCATGAGCCCGCAGAGACGCTTCTTTTAAACTTGGAGGAAATGAATTTCTGTTTCCGTGTCCCAAATAGGTCCAAGATAGACCCAGATAAATGCTCCTTTTGACTTTGGAGGTAATAATTTTCGGTTTTCGTGTCCGGAATAGTTCCTGCGTAAACCAGGATAGATGATCGTTTTGACTTAACCAAAATTATTTCCGGTTGCGCGTACCGGATAGATACAGGATAGACCGGGTTAATGGCCACTGTGGTCTTTACTAAAATACGCGATTGCTCAGGCATTCTTGATAGAACCCAGATAGATCCGTACAATTTCCGCATTGGAAATAATGATCAGTATAGAGCCCAGATAGACCCTTATACAAGACTTATCAGGTTTCCATCTGGATCGTATCTGGTTTCTATCGGATCCTATCCAGAATTTTAGGCAGGCAGGACATCCCAACTCTTCAAGATTTCATGTATTGAGTACATATTTTTCTAGCGATCTTTTGTTTTCTAGGCCTTCCACGTAAACTACACGTACACTTGGTAATATATCTCGAAGGATAGTTCTTACTTTCTCCTAGAGTTCATCACCATCACACCAGTTAATTCCATGTTGATTACGTGTCAACCATAGATTTTCACTTTTGTATCTGCCAGGTAACGAACTCCAAATGCAAGGTGATTCAAAAAGAAAGACGATATGTTGAGAATCTTGCTGGAGAGGCAGTATAGCAAACTCCTTGAAGACGAAGTCGTTGTAAGATCTCTTGAAGCCATGGATAACCACGACGAACTCCATCTTACCTGAAAATGATTTTTTCTAGCTGTAGACAGCTCTTTTTTACCCTGTTTTTACCTCCCCCGCCTTAATTTTACATTAGTATTTTTACTCCACCACTGATTGGCTTATATTGAATTAGACGGTCATATATAATGAGGTGATAGGCCCCTGTATTTGCTGGAAAATTAGTGCTGGAGTCAAATTCTAAACATACATCTACTGATGCTTGTTGACCTGTTTGGAATCCTAATATAACATATCATGGTTTCTCCAATTGCATTGAAGTCTTTGAGTGCTATAGACTTTTTTCGGTGGCAGGAATTAAAGGATACTCATATATTTCCCAGGACCGAAAACTTCTTGATGTAAGTTGATCCTTTTCAATATACTTTAGTAATTGAATCTTCTGTCGATCTGCTGGTAATTCAGCAAATCCAAAGACCATACTGAGTGGTATTGTTACATCAAAGTGCAACTGTTAATCCATTAGATTTAACCAGTCTTCCGAATACATGTATCGAACATCAATGTTTTTAAATAATGATGAAGCATAAAGTTGATGAGCATGAATTTCATTGTGTGCTACAGATTCATTATAACTAAGTGGAGCTGAAATGTTCAGTATTTCTTCCATCTTTGTAGCAGTGACAAACAAAAATATATAAATTAATGGTTTTCTAATCTTGTTTTTCTTCTTTTTCTTTCTTGTAAAGCTTGTAACAGAATTTCTACCATAACACGGCACTCGACACGGCCCTGCACGAAAGGGTTGCTGGGCCGTGCCCGAGATGAGACTGAATCTCCTGAGGGGACACAAAGCCCCGAGCGACAGCGCGTCCGTCGTCAGTCTCTGTTGGCTCGCACATCCGTAAACTGTTTAGTGTCGCTCGGTCACTGTGTGTCCTGTGGGAATTTCCACCCAATTCCGCCATCGCTCTCAATCTCCACAACGTTGCTGCGTCCTCCCTGAAGAGGAATCTCCACTGCTTCTTCGACGGCCCTTTTTGGGGCCACCTTGTTGCCAACGCGACTACGCCTTAGATCATCGGCCTTCCGACACGGACGGGTGATCTCCTACTATGTAAGAGGCAATCAACATTTTATCATTTACCATCCGACACGTTAATGTGTTCGCTCTCCCTCTCAGCGTCCAGTTCCTATTTTCCCTTCTTGGTAGGCAATCCCGTCATACCTGGCGCCTAACTCCAAATTATCCACACACCCAGTTTAAGAGATAACTTCTCCTGCTATGGGAATTTAAAACGCAAGGACAAAAACGGTATCGGAAAGGATTCAATAATTATCATGTCACCATTGAACAGAAAATGTTCGAATACTTTTCAATGCAAGCCTTCTTACTAGTTATATATGCTGTCTGAATATTTATCGCAAAATCTCATCATGTGCTCGCTTACGGTATTTCGAGGAAAATAATTTTAATTACGCAAACATGTAAAGCCAAAGACGGAAACGAGTTAGGAAATCTTACTCTAGAAATTAAGAAAAAAGGGATTCAGTTCTCAAAAGGAATAACACTAGAATAGGGCATGAGAAGTCAAAAATAAAATCATTGAAGGTGCAACCTAGTTTTGCGGAATTAACATTTAAAAAAAACGGAAGTTATTGAGGAAAAAAAGAACCTGAAATGAAAAATACATTAAATTTTGACTCTCATTAAATATTTTAATCGTCGAACGAGACGAAACGTTCAAGCGCGGTAGCGAGTTTGCACGTGCAGCCCGTACCTTCGCGAGTCCTATGTAAGGTCACGTGACGTAACTTGAAAACAAAAGAGTCGGAGAACGAAAATAAATATATTTTCGAATCCTGCTCCAATAATATAACTAATTTAAATCCAAACTAAAATTCTTCAAGTAAAACTGGAATTTCGAATTAGGAAACCAGATGGGATATTTATACATGGCGTCCTATCTGTACAAATACTAACGAAATTTTATAAATCAAATGAAACTGAGATCAGGGAAAATTAAAATTGTAATAGCTAACCCTAATGCTACACAAAGCGATCATGATAGCTTAGATTTGGAAGGTGCGGCTGCACTTCCAACCAAGAACATGGACTCGAATAATGTCACATGTAGACCCACTATTAAAAATACGATTCCAACCACACTTAAAAATATAGAAGACATTCCGAAAATAATCAATAGATCAATAGGTCGCGTTGAGGGTTTCGCGCGGAAAAGTACGGAAACCCCAACAACAAACAATAGATCAGACAGAGCCAAGTTGACCCAAACAATATTTGCGGAACCAACTGAAACTAAAAACAACCAACCCCCATCCAACGAAATTACGCAAATTCCAACTAGAACTTCTGATCCAATAAACAATACCTTTTTTGGGACAACAAAGATTTACTTATAATAGGCCCATCAGTCCTAAGAAATTTTTTTCGCCAATTAAATAACGAAACTTCCGAACACGATTCTTTCCTAGAAAATAATACACAGCTCATTTTAGAAACATACGAACTATTAGAAAGCGCGGAATATAACGAATTTATGAACTAACAAAGGGAACGATTTTTTAAAGAAAAGGAAGAAAGGGCAAACAATTTAAGGCTTAGATTAGTTCCAACCGCTGATAGTTCTTTCGGAAGTAAAAGGGAATTAATAGAATCCACTAACAGGAAAAATAAAAGCGAATTTCGAAACAGACAATTCGTAGAAATTGATTTGAGTGAAAATTTACAAGAACTTCGCCAAATTCCTTACAATAATACGGAAAACCATAGCAGGACAAGAAATAACAATTTAAAATTAAAAGATACTGACGACAGCGGGCCATTAGAGGACAGGAATAATTCAAATCAAAACAGATCACGTAGACTCTCAACAGCAAGGAACAGGTCAAACAGGCGTTCTAGAATTCACATTCACACAATCCGATAATCAAATAAATACGGCTGCGAAGAAGTTTGCGTGTATTCACTATGGGTGCATTTATTTGTGCTTGTTTTATGAGCATTTTGCTTTCTCATAGTATTAGATAAACTTGTTTGCTCATAGAGGGAGGTAGTTGCATGTAAAGTTTCATACAGTAGTTTTTTCGATTCGCAAACATTTATATAATTTTCTAGAGAAAAAATACTCCGTAAATTAAATTTGAATTACAAGAAAAAAATAAAAACAGTTATTTAAAAAAACAGAAAGGGGCAGAGTTTGATAGAGATAGATTTATAAAATGATTGTTTTGGATACTTTTAGATTATAGCATCAAACATTATTCTGATTATCTATATTTATTGATACAGAGAGACTATCGAGAAAATTCTGGTAGCAAAAGTATATTCTTAATATTTAATACAAAATGTTACTTATAAACGAAAAAATAAAAATGCTTGTATGGAGATAGATGTTATCATTTTATTGAATTACATCAATTCGAATTTCCCAAATTCCTTTTTGTCATTCTCACGATATTTAATGCGATGAAGTTCAAAAATGGTCATCTTACAAAGCTTCGTTTTTCATATTTCTTAATTTTTAAGTGTACAAAAATGCTTGGTTAATTGATGTTTGTCAATTTGGTTATTTTATTCACGATTTTTTTATAAATATATTTTTGAGATTTTAATGTTCATAGGAATATATATATATATATATATATATATATATATATATATAATTTCTATAATTTTATTAATTTTATTTCCTCGTAGAGGGAGGTTTGTAATGACCTAAATTTTCAAATATGTGACGTGCGCCGAAGAAAGGGGGCTTACTCTGGAAAAATCGAAATCGAGGTTTTTACACCTTTCGATAGTTTTTGAGTTGCTCTTTTTAATGAAACCATCGAAAAAAATTTCCGAGCGTTATTATTGCTAATAATTGAGTTGATAGGTACCCGAGAAATCGAGATTTCGCTCAAGAGCTCGAGATCCCGTGAAACACGTCCCACCACTCACCACTACATCTCCGCGTCTCATCTATACCCCGTCCGTGAGCAGCGCCGCTACATGCGTGAGAATGCAGTGGCAAGCGGAGAGGGAAGATTTCGTGGTCTTCCCTCTCTTCTAAAAGTCGCGTCTATCGGGTCGACTTCGACCGCTCTTCCTGAAAAATCTCGCTTTCCAGAGTAAGCCCCCTTTCTTCGGCGCAAGTCACATATACTTTTTTGACATATTTTTTCGGATTAATGATGGTGTTTTAAGCAATGTTGTTTGTCTGAGTGATATAAAATTTATAATAATATAATAGGTATTTTTTTGAAATACTTCAGACCAAATAAAAGGAGATTAGTTGTTGAATCCTTTATTGCACACTTTAGCCAACGTTTCGAAAACAAAATGTTTTCTTCATTAGATATTTTGATATAATTCGACCCCAGGAGTTCAAAAATAAAGTTTAAAGATTTAAAAAGAAAACTTTTACCGAGTTTATACATGAAAAACTTTTTTTATATTCAAAATACAACAATAAAATATCTAGGTATTTGTTGACGTCTCTGAAACGCATCGATCGACCTATTGTTGAAACTTTTTTGACATACCAGTACCGATTTATGAAGGTTTAAAAAATGTTTTAATCTGTTTGTATAAGAGATACTTTTTTGATATTCGAAATACGACAATATTATATGTAGTTCATCTGTTCACGTCCTTGAAACGCATTGATTGACCTATTAATAAACCTTTTATGACCCACCATTACCTATTTACGAATTTATAAAAACATGGTTTATTCTGTTTATATGAGAGAATATTTTTTGATATTCGAAAAACGACATATATTACATGTAAAGTGTTTATTCGCATCCTTGAGAAGCATCGATTTACCCATTGATGAACTTTTCATGACCCACCAGTACCGATTTATGAAGTTAAAAAAAAATTGGTGTATTCAGTTTATATGAGAAAAACTTTGTTCATATTAGGAGTATTACAGTACTAGTATTACTAGAGTATTACTGTCTCTGACGTGTTTGTTTGCATCTTCGAGACACGTTGAATGACCTGTTGACGAACCTTCTATGACGTCTTATAATTTAGCAATACCGTTATATAAATTTAACGAATATATTGTTCATCTTGTTGATACAAGGAAAACTTTGTTAGTATTTGGAAGACAACTATAATGTATATAATGTATTTGTTCGCGTCTTTGAGACGCGTGGATTGATCTATTAGCGAACTTTCGAAGCCCATTATTGTTAATCAATGGCTACTCAGAAAGTTTTAAGAAAAGCTACATTATTTCAATGAAGTTTTCATTTGAAATGTAAAACTACCATAGGTTAAAAAATTGTTCATTGTTACAAAACACATCAAATGACATTTTGATGGGCCCTCTGATTTTCTAAAAATAAAATTTTCGTAAAAACGGAAACATAAGCTTGAAAAATATTGAGAGAATACATTTTTTTCTTATGTTAGGGAAAAAATCCCTGTATGAGGAAGCAAAATGCTCATAAAATGAGCACAAATAGATACTCCCACAGTACTTCGCAGTCGTATTTTAATTTTTCATAAGATAATATATTATAAGTTAAAATTCATGATTTTGGGCTTAGCCCTCCGAATCGAAATTTCAAACCTACTTTAAGCCTCGAAAGTCTGCAGCTTTGCAGGTTTAAAGAGGCTTCAAGGAGAACTTGTTTCTGTACATTTACATCCTACTTAAAGTCTCCTAAGTGGTACATATTTCTATTTTCTCCACTTGTAGGCTTAAAGTAGGGTGTAATTAGAACCTCCATTGAGCTCACATGCCCTACCTCAGGGCTTTTTCACACGATTGCAGATCCGCAAGTTGCGGACTTGTGCAAGTCATGAGTTGTGAAAATAGAGATTTTTCCGTCAGCGGAAAAATCTCTGAATGGCGGTAATTTGAATGTTCGATTTTTTCAAAATAGAAACTTGTATGTTTTTCAAATTATAGGCGAGTGTATTGAGCTAAAAATAATTATGCAGAAATAACGGCGATGAATTAAATACATGTTTAAGTGTTTTGATGAAAAGAAACAAGCCCGTGCCAAATCATACCCAGATAACAATTGTGCGACGCAGATCACCCGCAGATTGTGATTGTCAGGTTCTGCGTGCAATAACGCACTCATCTCGCCACTTTTTAAGTGATATCGCGCATTTTCTTTGTCGGTACCGGTATTTATACACAACCTTGTTGAAAAAAATATTTATCTCCTCCATGTTTCCAGGCCATCCTGAATGTATTGAATATTATAAAAATATATTAATGAAGTTCGTCAAATCAACATCAATATTACAAAAAATTCATTAGTCTACTGAAGTGAAGATTTCTTTGAAAATGATAGTTTTTTAAAATACGCGGGAACCTTTTCTCGAGGAATGCGCGCGCATGCCGGCAAATGTCCAGTTTGCGAATTTCATTGAGCTCACAAGTGAGTCGCGTTGTTTTCGCACTTATTTGCATAATTTTGTGCTGCGTGGTTAGATAACACGGATTAATAGCCAAGGTAATTATTTTCCTTTGTTACATACAGGTCGCATGGCGTGAAAATCCAACACAATATACAAACGCGTGAAATCGTCCAATTTCTTAATAATTATAAGATCGGGTTATGTTTTGTGCCGTAATCTTTTTTCCAACTTCCATTAAATCGAAAGATTTTACTATTTCCAAAAAATCTTGGAATTGCGGTTTTTTCCCCTGAAATCGTAATTCAAGACGTATGGTTCGCCGGTACATTTGCACTCATGCGTGCACATATACCGGCGAGCTAACAGTCGATTATTTCGACCAGTCGATTATTTGGTTCTCATTTTAACCCGTAGAGTTCACACTCTATCTGCGCATACATAAAGTTCACACTAGTGCGAACTGAAATTTCGCATTTTTCATCATTGACAATTCTCGCAAATTGTATATAAAAATATTTTTTATATATTTAAATAAAATGCTTATGAAATATATTACTGGCTTTTTATTTTACATTTATATAAGCTGCATGTATTTTAATATTTTATATTTGTCGCAGATATGCGTCGGATCTGCAAGCGATATGCGTAACAGATCTGCTAGCGATATGCGTAGCAGATAATGCTAGACACATGCCAGGCAATTGATGACGCATATGTCTCATCAGGTGAGAGCACAATCTGTGCGTCGATCCGCAGATCTGCGTGCACATACGCCGTCAGTGTGTCAACAGAATGTTATCTGGGATATGATTTCTCTCCAAGTTCTGTGTACATACGTTTCGGATGTTCCCTGATTTGTATCGCTCTTTCAACAAAATAATTTTTTTTTGCACAGAAGGTAAGTGTAATTAGTATTTGTTAACATAAAATTTTATGCTTTTGCAAACAACAGCCTTTATAAGACTTACGGCACGTCTTTACGAAAGCGTAGCCGGCATAACCCCAAACATAACAGTAGATATACAGGGAGAGTTCTGGACCAATTAGTATTAGTGAGTATCTGTGTGTGTCCGTGTGTATCCGTGTGAGGCTGGCATGGAGGCCGTTTAGCTCAGCTTCTAGAACATTCTGAGGGATCCTGGAGCTTCTAGAACATTCTCGAAGCTCAAGATCACGTCACAGAATATTGCGCAATTGTCAGAGCCGAATTGATGTAAACAGGTTCAAGTTTATTACGAGAAAAAAAACAAGAATGATTTATCGCTTCCTTATAGATAAAACAGTCATTTTTAAGGAGCAAATATGCAAGTGTATACAAGTGAAATTTGATGTGACATCCTGTTTTCGTCTATCTGAATTTGATTTATTCTCACGGATCAGGTTGTATCCGGTAGCTACTCCAGTTTGAGAATTGTACGAGCCGAATTCATGTCAAAACACGTTAACACGTTCCAGGTTATAACGAGAAAAACAAGTATGATTGATTGCTTTCGAAAGAATTTCTTTCGTCAACAAGTTCCAAGGTTATTATATTGACACATTAGATTTTGCGTTGCAAAAATACCAATCTCTCGCATTTCATTAACAATTCAAATAATTTCGTGTACATTATTGGTGTTTCCAGCTACTGCTAGATCTTGCAAAAGAAAGCGCAATCTATCTACAAGTTTATTTGGATCTTCACAGTAATCTAAAATTTCTTCTTCTGTTTTTTCTTCTATTTCATATTCAGAGGAAAGCTCACTTTCAGCATCATTATCATTATCATTATCATCAGCATCATTTTTGGTTATCGCGGATGGAGAAATTCCATCTTGGCCAAATTTTGCTTCTGCTTCTACTTCTTGCTTCTTCACAAGCGGTTCCACTTCATCTTTAGACTACTGGGTAATGCACGCTAGATTCTTCAGTGGAGAGAGTTGTGGTTTCCAGGCTTCCTGAATAGCTTTTTTCTCGTCAGGTTTGGAAATCTTATGCTTACGATGGATTGCTTTCCTATCCTTATCAATCAACCTGTTACTGTCTTGCATTGTCCTCATACCTTCAGGTACCATTGCAATTTGGTGGAAGTCTCTCTCATCCAGCTTATAATTCTTTGCTAAGCAAGAGTATTTCTCATGTCTTTTTGAATTATCGAGTCTTGGATAAGTTCTGGAACAACTTGAACATGTGGAAGTCATCTTGTCACTGACACAGTGAAAATGGCTGTTCATTCATGAAAGCTGAGTTTATATCCTCCTCCCCCTCCTCATGTCCTCTTTCTCCTACAACTCCTCTTCATTCTCACTTCCTCCTCCTCTTCCAACCCCAACTTCTCCTTCTCCTTCTCTAACCACCTAAAAACAGTTTTTTTTTCACCAAAGAGTTGAAACTTCGAAGTCGAAAGGATTGTTCGACGAATTGAGCCTGTATAGCGAGAGATGAACGAGCGTTATTATCACCGACTGATCTTGCCTGTAATTGGTTTTTTACTGTTATCAAAGTGCTTGAAACATATCAAGAATTTGAAATGAAAGAAAAGTCAATCAGGTAAGTTCTTTGGATTTTTTATTTTATACCATGCAAGTGATCAAATTTGAAACATTTCAAGGAGTGTTATGGAGATGTCACTATACTCCTGCCGAAAAAAGGCAACTTGTCTAGACCAGAGAATTACAGGCCAATAACTTGTTTGAGCACACTGTATAAGATCTTTACAGATGTCCTAAGCAACAGAATTGTTCGACGAATCGAGCCTGTATGGCGAGGGATGTACGAACATCGTGGCTCGAAAAAAGGTGTAGCAGGCTGTCGAGAGAACCTGCTAATTGACAGGTTTGTCTGTAAGGACGCTGCAGCCTATCAGCGCGTCCTGCCGATGGCCTGGATTGACTACCGGAAAGCTTTCGTTTCAACCTCTCGTAGACTTATCATCTTTCTGTTGGAAAACTTGAAGGTACATCCACACAAAGTGAGATGCATAGAGAGATTGATGCCTCTTTGGAAAACTAGATTTTCCATCTCATCTAGGAATTATCGCCTGACAACGAACAACGTCACCTTCCAGAGGGGCGTCTGTCAAGGTGATACCATGAGCCCTTTGCTTTTTTGCATCACACTTCTGCCTCTATCTCTCACACTACGAAATTCTCCTGGATACCTCTGTGGCGACACTAATTAGCGCGAGCATAAGGTCACTCATGTATTTTATATGGTGTGACGTTGCAATTTTATCGCACGTCACAAAAGTGAATTCTAATCTACTTGGTAATTATAACTTAGTTGTTTCCACTCCAATTTTTAATATCCCTACTCTTGATTGTGTGGCTTGACACGAACGGCAGAGTCGGCACTCCTTGGCGCTTAATTTATATGTAATTTAGATTTTAGAAATAATTTTGTTCGTATTATTTATTTTGTTATATATAAAAATTCTTAGGAGCACCCCCCCCCCCCCCCCACTGGATCACCAATACTTCCCCAACTAACGAGTTGAGTCTCCGCTACCCCATCGTTGCGTCATCGACTAACCCTGGGAGGTTTCTACAGTCCGGTGACCTTCACCTTATTCTTCCCTACGGCGACGACGAAATTTTGTGTCTATTTTCGCTAGTTCCCACTTCTAAGATACCAGGCTGGTCCCAGTTGCAGAAGAAGGAGGGTGGCATTATTTTTTTTGGTCCAAGAAACAAGGCGTGTTCCTGTTAAGGACATCTTCTTTTGGGAACGGTGGCTACCATCCAAGAGCCAGGCGTTTGTTCCAGTGAGTAGGTACGACCACCGTTATATTAATTGGTAGTCCCCCCCCCCCCCATATAAAAAGGGGGCGGGATGATTTTGGTTGTTCACCCCGAGAGAGAAGGGGTAGAAAAATTCTCGTCCGTCAAATCCTTTTTTTATGTTATGAGGTAATATAACAACACCTTGTGGGAGAACCACGGACGTCACCCTTAAATACAGTTGAAAAGCATTGAGCCGCGATGAACAGCTTCTTCTAGGAAACAAGGAGGACGCTAGAAATCTCAGAGGTCGACACGGTACAGAAAAGGAAGGAAGATTCGGTGAAGAGAAGAACAGGCGGCAAGGCAGACCAACGAGGAGCGAGAACGATACGCGGACTCTCTCATTCTCGATAGCTTCCTTAATTTCCCACACTGCCCCCGCTTGACGACCCCTCACTTCCTTCTTCCGTAGTCCAGTTTAGGCAATAAGTCACCGATTAGATCAGTTTAATTTTGTACACCCGAAGTAGCACCACGCACCCAAGAGCAACTTGTACTTTTTAAAAGATTTTCTTTGTAATCTAATTTACTTCTGAGGATCTTAGCTGGTCCATCAGACTATTTTATTGTTTCATTTTTCTCTACCTGTATTATTTTGTTCTTATTGACCATTTTCATGTGAAATGAAGTGCTAGTTTTCCTTTAATATGGAGTGCCGACGGGTCGAACCTTTTTTTTGGCCCTCTTATGTTGAATTAATTTTTTTATGTAACTTTAACGAATTCACCCTCTATTATCGTACCAAAACGTAGCCGTTTCCCTTTTTCGAACACGTGTCCCGATTATGGTTGTTGTAAATTGTTGTTCCGATAGTTTTATACTCTTTCTCGCCCCTTATCCCTTTCTTTCTTTTTAGACTGAAATAACTTAAATTTGGTGCTCAAGTATATGATAGTGATACTTCCTGGTGATGCCTAAAAATTTACTTTTAATGATTCTTTCCCTTTATTTCAATATCGAAACCTGCATCTTAAACTGCCAATTCCATATGAAATTCGCTAAATTATAACCGATTCCTCAAGATTAGTACTTTTAATTGTTTTTCCCTTTCCTCTTTATTCCGATATCGAAGTTTGTATCTTAAACTGCCAGTCTCGTATGTAATTCACCAAATTAAGAGCGATTCCTCAAAATCAGAGCTTCAAATTATTTTCCCCTTTCCCCTTTATTTTAGTATTGGAAATCTCTGTCTTAAACTGTCAGTTTCATGTATAAATCACTAACTCGATACCGAACTCTTTAAAAATTTGTGATGCTAAGTACGTTCCCCTTTCCCCCATATTTTGCGATGTTTAAATGTGTGTTAATTTATCAGTGCCATGTATAAATCATCGATCTCGTTTCCTGAATTCAATGCCGAATCCTTAAAAATTAGTGCCGTTAGGTAGATCCCTTTTTTTCCCCCTTTATTTAAGCATTGGAATGCATGTTTCTATTTGTCGTGCCGTACCCCTTTTGTTCCGATTTTCGATGATATTGTTATTATGTTAGTTTATTAGTATTATTCAACTCATCCGGATTTCTTAATTCAATTTTGTATCCTAACTCCTTTTTTTATTCTATTTCGTTGGCAACTTTGTTACTTGTGTTAATCGAGATGCATTGTTAATTCCATATTATTGTAATCTTTTTGTTACGTAGTCAAATTAACATTTGTGCAAAGGATTTTATCAACATGTTCCGGCAATCTTTTGAGTATCATTTCGAGACAATTATATATTTTTTATGAATAAAACTTAGGTCGTACATGTTATAAAGAAAATTATAAGTAGTTGTATTCAATGATGTTTAACCCATCCCCTCTTCCGTAATCCAACGATGGTTGGAGGCTGAGCTAGGCGGTAAAGCCAGTAATCCGAAATGTTTTAGTTCAGGAAATTTATAGTAGTGTCCCACGAAAGGACTGGCGCCCGCTTTTGTGATTTGATTTTGGTGGATCTTTTTTTTTAGTCTTAAGTTTACTTTTCGTTGTGGTAGTGTTTTAGAGTTTTACTTTTTTTTTTAATTTACGTTTCGGATTGTCTTGTGAGTGCCCGGGTCGGATCATGCCATTTTTCTTTTGAAAAAAAGGTGCACGTCGCAATGGATGACCTGAAGATCTATGCCTCTGGCAAAAGCAAACTTCAAACTGCTATAAATATCGTCAAGAACTACACAGGAGAGATTGGGATGGATTTTCGTTTGGACAAGTGTGCCAAAATTCATCTGAAGAAAGGAAAGATTCCTGGCATTCCCAAGGACCCTGAGCTTGTGCCCTGACATATTGGGCAAAGCCAGGTTTTTACCCCATCATTCACGGACTGGGTTGCAGTCAAGTGCATGATTATTATTTTTATTTTTTTCAAACTTTTTCTCGGATGAACCCGGTTTTTCGTCATAGCCACGGACTAAGTCAAGTGACTGATGAGATGACGATGTTATAAGTTACTTTAATACGATGTTTGAAATCATTTACAATAACAAAATTAGGAGCATGGTGTAGTTTGCAATTTGTCTTTGCCGCTGTTATCCTTACGCAGCAGCCGTGAGTGTTGAAGGTGACAACAGTCGCCTCTGGATGCTTTCTTAGAGCTACCATGTATCACGCCATTGGTTCTTAGTCACTTGCTTCCTGATGGTCTAGGAAGTTTCTTACAATGCGACAGGTGTTTAATAAAACCGCCTCCTGAGCTACCGCCAGTACCCTACTGACTCCTAAATGTTCCAGATGTTCAGTGCATCTTGCATGCACATTGCCTGTAGCCGAAATCACAATAGGATGAATAGATGCATGTTTCACATTCCTCCATATTGCCTTTACGTCATGCCTTAGCTCGCTATACTTATGAATCTTGGTTGTATAGGTTGCCTGCAAATTTCGGTTGAGCGGACAAGCGATGTCGATGATGTAGACTGTTCCACCTTTTTTCTCTCGCATCACGATGTCAGGTCGATTGGCTCGGATGTAATAATCCGTCTGGATAGTCACATCCCAATATAAGATGTAATCTTCATTTTCTAAAACGGACATTGGAATGTATCTATAGAAAGGCATCCATTCTGTTAAGAGTCCTAGGTTTAGGGCAAGTTGTTGATGTATAATGCCCGCCACATCATTATGTCTGTGCGTATATTCTCCTTGAGCTCGATGGATTCGTTGGTATCTCCACATAAGCGGCACCGGTCAACCACGTCTTGATGTAACACGTGTTTGCGATAATTCCTGGTGCTGACAACTCTATCCTGAATCGCAATGACGAATCCTTCCGTTTCTGGATACAGGAGTCCCTTTCTCAGCCAAATATTGGATGCCTCACTATCCACTTCATATTGTTCTGGCGTTTTGGGGTGTTCGCTGTGGATGGCTTTCTGTCTCCATTGCGTTTCTAATTCCTCTATGATTTCTGCCCTGATATTCAAGGCCTCCTCTGAGGACAAATTCAAGGGCGTGTAGTCAAGATCCGCTTTACAGATGGTGTTGTAAAGCGTAACATCTCGCTTGCTGTTAAAATAGTCTCGCAACTGTATAACTTGTGACTCACACAGTTTTCTGACATCTACAATGCCCCTGCCCCCTCTATGTCGTGGTAGAACTACCCTTTCAATCGCGGAATTACTGTGGTGCATTCGGTGTTTCGTCATTTCTACGTGGATGATTCTGTTTAATCGTTCGAGGTCAGTGTTCGACCATTTGATGAGCCCAAAGGAGTACGTGAGAACAGGGATGGCATAGGCGTTGATTGCCCTGATCTTGTTTGCCGAGTTAAGAGAACTCTTCAGAACCAATCTGAGTCTTGTAGTGAAGGCAGTCGTTAGGCTTTTCTTAACTATCGTATGCTGAATACCCTTAGATTCGAGAATACCCAGGTATTTATATGACTCGCCCTCAGCCATTGCCTCGATGTCATTCCCGAAATCGTTCTCTATCTCTGCGGTCCCTAATTCTCCTCTGGTCAAATGCACCATTCGGCATTTATCTAGTCCAAACTCCATGTTGATATCATTGGAAAACTGCTTTGTAACATCAATCACTTGCTGAAGTTTCTCGTTCGAACTAGCGTATAGCTTCAGGTCATCCATGTATAGAAGATGGGTCACTTGATGACCATCCTCATTACCGTTTACTCGGAACCCATGAGACATGCTATTTGAAGTTTTGCTCAGTGGGTTCAATGTTAAACAGAACCATAATGCACTGAAGGAGTCTCCTTGGAATATACCCGTCGTAATGCGTATTGATCTAGTTATCCTTGGTTGTCCATGATCAAAATACTTGATTCTTGTACCCCAAAGCATCATCGCACGACTTAGGAAGTCAATGATGCATGGACAAATTTTGTATACTTTTAAGACTTCAAGCAAATGGTCATGTGGTACGGAAGGAAACGCTTGCTTGTAGTCAATGTATGCCATGTGCAAGTTCCTTTGGTGTTTACGAGCTTGCGTCATGGCAACAGCGTCTATGGTGACTAGATCTTTACTGCCTCGGGAGTTTTTACAACATCCTTTTTGTTCTTCTGTAAGGATGTCATTCTCGTCGCAGTGAGAATATACCTTATCTGCTATGATAGCTGTAAGGCATTTTTATATTGTTGGAAGACAGGCTATTGGTCAAAATTCAGATGGATTTTGAGCGTCTGGTTTTTTAGGCAACATATACGTAGTACCCTGCAGCATAAAGCCTGGCATCACATCTGGATGTTCGATGACCAGAAATTGTGCACCATGTCCGGACCTGGAGCTTTCCAGTTACATGCTTTTTTCGAAACCGCTGAAACATCTAAAGCTGTGATGTTCGTCAGCTCCATTTCAGGGTTATTGCTTGCTCTTGCTTTCTCTAGTTGGAACCACGCAGTGTCCAAATTGCTTCTGTTACTTTTTCCCCAAACACCTGGCCAATAGTTAGTCATGCCTTCCAATTGAGGGACTTCGGTGTCTTGTTGGTTATTTTGCTTTACACTCAGTTCACGATAGAACCTTCTTTCATCTGCCTGAAAGGTTCAATTTTGTTGCCAATATTGCTGATGTCAATGTCTCGATGTACCGAGGGTGGATGATTTTAATAACATGGTGTATCAGCTTTCTGGTTCGATTTCCTATCTTATATTGAGTCAGTCGACCCAATTTGCACCTTACATTGCTGACATCCATATCCAACCTGATCTTCCATGGCGGATCTCGCTCCTGTCTTGGGGCGAAAACTGCATTTATAAGCCTAGCTCTGCGGCCCAGCGTTCTAACGGTTGCCACAGCTGCACAGTATACAAGAGTTTGCACCTCTAACGCATTTTGTGTTGCGTTCGAATGCATAGGTAAAACCTTGCTGTTTAGGTGTTCTATTAGTGCACGCAGATCATTTGTGATGTTCATCTTGGGCGGTGAATGCCTTTGTGTTGGTTCTACATGTCTGAACTCTAGTAGAGCATGACCAAAATTCCTTTCAAGGTGCTTTAGATTTTCTGGGACTTCGCTGTTCATATAATCGTTTATAATATCCGGATGTGGTTCTAGTCCATCCGGTACTTGATGTTCATTATCCCTAGAACCTATGTCTTCAGCTGCAATCAAGTTTTCGTTTTCCACATCTTCCAATGGAAGTTCATCAATAGAAAGCTGCTGTTCCACTTCCATTTCGATGGCAGCTATTTCAACAGCCGAAAGCAACTTGTTTACAGATATTGAGCGTTTTTTATCTGCTAGATTCTGCTCATTTATTCTTGTGGCTAGTTCTGAGTACTTAAGTAAGAAGATACGATGATTTTCTCTCCTTACACTTTGCCCACTTTTCTTTGCCAAAAAATAAAAGCGTATCACATCTCTGTTCATATGGTATGTCCATTTTAATCGCTTCCTTGGTTGTTGAACGTCTGCTTCTGGCACTGGTTGTACTAGGCCATCTACCTCCGGAGGATGTGGTGGTGCTGGATCATCACCAGGTTGAGGAAGAACATCAATTACCACTGCTTGTTCGTGTGACGCGGCTTTCTCTAACTGCTGTTCATTGCCGTTGTTTTTCCACTCCAAATCAACCTGCTGTTTAATCTCCAGTGCTCGATCTTCTGAGATGAGTAGATTAGTCCTGATGTCCTTCACCTTAGCGATAAAATCTCTTGATGCGACTTTCTCTATTTGAGGATACTTCGCGGCAAATTTCGTTCTAAAATTTTGTCCTTTTTTGCGTGATGTTTCAAACTTCGCACTTTCATAGTAGAGACGCATCAATTTCTAACTCATTTTGATATCCCACTTGATGCTCTCCCACGGTATTTCTGTTGAAATGGTTGGCTGTAAGTAGAGAACGCTAGCCAAAGCATCCTCAGCAGACACAGTTGATGTTTCACTGCTTACCGTATGTCGCAGATGTTCTTGCTGGCCAGCTGTTCGATTAGTAAGATCTGCCTGACCATATCACAGCTCACCATCACCACCGTCCCGCATGTTGTGGCCCCAGCGGTGGCTCCAGGGGCGCCCCGACGATCCTCGGGTAGCGACAAGCGTTTCAAAATTTCTAAAAAACTCTCCATTATTATTTATGGGTTTTGGTGTTCACTTAGTCACTTTCCTCTTCGTTTTCTGCCTGTCTGGCATGGGAAACCCTGTCAGTAGCAATGCTACGGCCAACATAGCCGTCAAGTTCATGAGAAGAAAGATCAAGCCCTACCGCGACGACAACGCGAGAACAGCTTCGGTAGCGGTTATTATTATTATAAAAAATGAGGAAACTTATTTTTCTCTCAGGCTTAAGATGGTTACAGCCCAAAATGTCGAAGGCATTTTCGGTTGGAGTTGGATTTTTTTGTTTTTGTTTGTTTTTGAATAGTATGCACGGGGTTGTCCCGGTATATATTATCAGCCACGGACGCATTATTATAATGCAATCAAGTGACCTGATAAGAGCGTGTGCCCTGACATATTGGGCAAAGCCTGGTTTTTACCCCATCATTCACGGACTGGGTTGCAGTCAAGTGCATGATGGGGGGACCTACAGCTTAAGGTGGGTTCCGAACCACCAGAACCTCGGTAAAGGTACATAGAAAAATTTTGAGAGGTACCGGCTCAGGGATCGAACCCCGGACCTCTGAGGTGAAGTCCTAGCGTCTAACCAACTGAGCCACCGAGGCTCGTTATTAAAAATGAGGAAGCTCATTTTTCTCTCAGGCTTTAAGATGGTTATTGACCAATATGTCAAAGGCATTTTTGTTTAGAGTTGGATTTTTTATTTGTTTGAATATTATGCACGGGGTTGTCCCGGTATGTATTATCAGTCACGGACGCATTATTATAATGCAATCAAGTGACCTGATAAGAGCGTGTGCCCTGACATATTGGGCAAAGCCAAGTTTTTACCCCATCATTCACGGACTGGGTTGCAGTCAAGTGCATGATTATTATTTTTATTTTTTTCAAACTTTTTCTCGGGTGAACCCGGTTTTTCGTCATAGCCACGGACTAAGTCAAGTGACTGATGAGATGAGCATGTTATAAGTTATTTCAATACGTTGTTTGAAATTATTTACGATGCTGTTGTAGGTACAAAATTAGAAGCATGGTGTAGTTTGCAATTTGTCTTTGCCGCTGTTATCCTTACACAGCGGCCGTGAGTGTTGAAGGTGATACCAGTCGCCTCTGGATGCTTTCTTAGAGCTACCATGGCAGCGCGTACGCAGTCCCGACTAACAAAAATTATACGCCCGAGATATCCACATTAGGGATATTCGCAAGGGTCAGCTTAACCGTAGTGCAGAGGAAAAGCCTCACCCTGGAGGAACCGCCTGTATAATATATATTATATATTATTATATATTATTATTATATGATGAAACTCATTTTTCTCTCAGGCTTAAGATGGTTACAGCCCAATATGTCGAAGGCATTTTTGATTAGAGTTGGATTTTTTGTTTGTTTGAATATTATGCACGGGGTTGTCCCGGTATATATTATCAGTCACGGACGCGTTATTATAATGCAATCAAGTGATCTGATAAGAGCGTATGCCATGACATATTGGGCGAAGCCAGGTTTTTACCCCATCATTCACCCCATCATAACTCTATTCATATTTTCTGACCCGTGGAGAGCATGCAGCTCACCATTATGCAGTTTTCTCTATTCACCTGTCTCTTCGTCCCTTTTTGGACCATAGATTTTTCTAAGTACTTTATTCTCGAAAACTCTAAACCTATTCTCCTCTCCTTTCGACAGCGCCCACGTTTCACACCCGTACATGACGACCGGCATTATTATCATTTTGTAAATTCTCACTTTGATGTTTCTAGATAGCGATCGCGATTTTAGTAGCGTGTTTTCTGCATAATAGCACCCACTCCCAGCGTGCAGCCGCGCGTTGATTTCCGTTTTGATCTTATTTTCGATAATTATAATAGACCCGAGGTATTTAAACTCGCTAACCCTTTCGAATTTCATATTTCCGGCCACTAGATGCACGTCTTGATTACTTTGTTCGGATCTGACGACTGTCATATATTTTATCTTCGATTCGCTAACTTCCAAGCCAATATCTTTGGCTTTTGTGATCAAGATTTCTGCATTTTTAGCTACCTTTTTTTTATCATCCCCTAGTAAGTCGAGATCATCCGATCATAAGTGTTATTAGACATCTTAATACTGGAGAGACCTATACATACCTGGGCGTGCCTCAAAGCCGCATTCAGGACGCAACATCAGTGAAGGAGTCTCTCCGAAGCAGATACAAGCATCTTCTTCGACAGATTTGGTCTTCCAATCTGTCGGCGTTGAACAAGGTATCTGCGACTAACGTGCTTGCCGTCCCGGTTTTAATCTACTCGTTTGGTGTGGTTCAATGGAGGACGAATGAGCTCAAGGCCCTTGATGTCACCACATGTAAGATCATGCATATGCATAAAAGCTTGCATATCAATTCGTCAGTTCCGCGATTATACATTTCGCGCCGTCAAGGCGGACGCGGACTTCTGAATCTCCAGTGTCTTCATAACCGAATTGTTCTATGTACAGCTTACATCGTTGCGAATGTCAGAGATCCTCTCCTAAAGATGGTCAGGAACCACGAGATGATTGGCGAAGGAGCGTTCCTTTACAAAGCCGCGGAGCAAGTGGCCGAGAACCTTGGCCTGATTTTTAACATCAGAAGTGAGGAAAGTGCATTACTCCATCTAGATGCTTCATGTCTCAAAGCCGAAGTAAAGAAAGCAGAGGTTGGAAAATTTCATCAAGAGCTACTCGACAAGCATATGCACGGAAACTTTCACAGAAATGTAGAAAAACAGTCCTGGTCGAAGTCGCAATCTTTTGCTTTCCTTAAATCATCAGGACTCAATTCAGGTACAGAGGGTTTTATTTTTTCATGCCAGGACGGTGTCATTTCCACCTTAGCATACCGTCACCGTATTTTATGTCAAGAAGTTCCCAATGATAGGTGCAGAGCGTATTATGCACACGCTGAGTACCTAGAACACATACTATCGGGGTGTCGGACGCACGCAGGAACGACGTATATCTATAGACATAATGCGGCCCTAAGAGAACTTTATTACCATCTTTGTCGCTCTTACGGTGTTGGTCGTGACTCTGCCCTGCCGAATGCTCCAAGGGATATAGAGTCAATTTTCCGAAACGAGAAGTGCCAAATTTTCTGGAACTACGATTTTCGGGCAGCAGTCTCCATTGCGCATTCGAAGCCCGACATTGTTCACCAAGACTTCCAGAAACGAACTATATTCGTGATCGAATTCTTGGCTCCGCCGCCCGAATACAACATCACTGCAAAGGAGAAAGAATAGGAGAAGAGGTATCAAGACCTTAAGAGAGAGCTGCAACGACTTTACCCAAAGTATTCGGTGCGAGTAATTTTCCTTGTGATTGGTGCTCTCGGAGGTGCGAAACTATCACTGGTTCGTAACCTTTAAAGCCATACCCGCGTACCAAAAATATGCCAAGACACTTGCGAGATGGATGCGGAAAGCTGTCATCCTTGGGTCGCTTCGTGTCCTCAAGACACACGAGGGTTTCGCCGGCCTGTCGTTGTGATTTCGTCGTGCCCTGTCACCACCCATCTCACGGTTATCAGACGTGGCCATAGGTGTGATTTACTGCGGTTCCACTGGGGACTATTGACATTTTTTAGATGGCGGTTGCTCTTAGTAGGACCTTGCGGTTGTTTTTTAACTCTTTTTTTTAAATTATATATATATATATATATATATATATCACTCTCTCTCTCTCTAGCCTACACACACGCTTCATAACTTACTTTCACTTTATTTATTTTGAATATAAAAATTAATTCAGTCTACAGCTTATAAGTCAATTACATCATATGGTTCTCTCTCTTGCACATGCTTCATGCCTTTCTATCATTTTGTCATGAGTTGAAACTTCATTTTTCTGAATTAAAAACTGTAATATTATTTTATTATGTATTTTTTAATCAATTTCTCAGGCTTAAGATGGTTGCAGTTCAATATGCCGAAGGCATTTTTGACTAGAGTTGGATTTTTTTTTGATAGTATGCACGGCACTGTCTCGGTATATATATTATCAGTCACGGACGCATGATTATAATGCAATCAAGCGATCTGATATGAGCGTGTGTCTTGACATATTGGACAAAGATTGGTTTTTACCCCATAATTTCCGGACTGGGTTGCAGTCAAGTGCATGATGTGGGGCCTACAGCTAAAGATGGGATCCGAACCACCAGAACCTCGGTAAAGTTACATAGAAAAATTTCAAGAGGTACCGGCTCAGGGATCAAACCCCGACCTCTAAGGTGAAGTCTGAGTGCCCAACCAAATATTATTATTATTATTGTTATTAAAAAATAACTAAAAAATCCATAACCAGAGTTTTATTTCACTACTCACTTTTATGTACTTAGGATTAAATATATGTATATTCCCCACACTTAAATACAGCTTTAAGAACTTTATCACGCTTATGTATGTTTTTTCTTCCTTTCTAATCTACTTGTAAAAAATTGAAGCAATTAATTCTCCTGTCAAAATACAGTTTTCATATTTCATGAATGGTCTGCATGCGTCTCACAAGTGATAATCCACTGTATTTTTCTGGAAATGTAAATTTTCGATTCATGTGAAATGATAGATGATATTGTCATTGGCAACTTCATCGTCACTCATGTTATTATCATTTATCCTTTATTTTCTCTATTTAAACCATAGGCGTTTATGCTTTAACCATTGAGATGATGTGATAAATGTTAGTTTCAGAAGAAAAACTTCGTTTCTATTGTAGCGTAATCAACATTTAGATTCTTATAAGATTCAACTAACTCCTCCAAATTTACTCGCTCCAGCGCATATTTTGATGCTTCTTTATCATGGCTGGATTCATAATCTTCTATGGTATATTCATCATTTTCATAATCACGTGAGATATAATAAGAGTAAAATATTTTGAAGATGAGTTCTTTCTCCTTTTTTCTTTCGTGAAAAGCAATATATGCATTTGCAGTCATAAAACAGAATTCTCCACTATA
>CAKNXH010060232.1:2455-40136 GCA_932178445.1 Andricus quercusramuli
TTTCAATTTTTTTTGCTTGAAAATTCAATTATTTTGTTAAAAACTTAATTATTTTATTAAAACTTAAAGTTCTTTGTTAAAAAGTCTTTTTTTTAGAAAATTAAATTCTTTTATTAAAACTTCGTCTTTTTTCGTAGAAAAATCATCTTTTCGCTAGAAAAGTCAGCTTTCTTGATTACAAATCAATCTTTCTTGGTTGAAAATGAACTTTTTTGTTGGAAATTCAACTGTTCTCTGAAAAAATTAGTCTTTTTTGCTTGTAAATTGAACTATTTTGTTTACGACTTAATTAGTTTCTTTAAAATTCAATTATTTTGTCAAAAAGTCATCTTTTTTGGTAGAAAATGTTTTTTTTTATGAGGAAATAGGCTTAGAACATAGACTTTGGGCTAATTAGTCAGGTTTAGGCAGAACTCTGCAAGTTCCAGCACGTTCTGTGAGAGTCTGAGAAAATTCATTAAATTATATTCAAGAGGATGAAATCACTCAGCTCAGCATCGTCGATTCGCCGTGCCTCCAAGCACGCGTGAAGGAGTGGGGGATGATATTCGTTGGTTTTGAAATCGAGGACATGTGTTACGGGAATTGGTCTCCCTCTCCCTTCGTTTATATTTAATCGCAGATGTTTTGTAACGCACCATGAAGCATCGATCAATATTCTTTTTGCCGAAAAAGACTACTTTCTGAATTAAAAACAGTGTATATATAGTTTTAGGATCTTGATAGTCTGATAATATTTAAATGGCTGATTAGAGACCGTCCAAAATTTTGAATTTTTAAGCCAAAAGGATGAGCTTTTATCAAAACAGCTGAATTTTCAACCAAGTAGTTAATTTTTCAAGCAAAGAGATGAATTTTCAACAAAGTATGTAAATTTTCTCCAAATCAGTTTAATTTTCTACCAAATTGTCGAATTTTTAAGCAGTTGTATTTTCTAGGTGAAGATAATTTTCACCAAAAATGTAATATTTGATATTTAAACCAAAAAAGATCTTGATTTTAAATTTAAAAAAAACGAGACGAATTTTCGACAAAATACTTTAATCCTCACATAAAACAGATTAATTTTTAATCATGCAGTTGCTTTTTTAACCAAAAAAATTGATTTGCTACCATAAAAGATTGATGAAGAAAATATATTTTTAGCTGAATTTTCAACTAAAAAAGTTGTGTTTTCAAACAAAAATCGAATAGTCAAATTCTCAGTTGCATTTTCAACTTGGAAATACAAATTTTCAGAAGATACATACATTTTCAATGAAATGGTTGAATTTTCTACCAGCAAGACGATTTTTTAACAAAATACATAAATTTTTAACCGAATAGTTTAATTTTGTACCAAAAAAGCCGAATTTTTAACAAATTATATAAATTTCCAAGTAAATGTTTTGAGCAATGGATATAATTTTAGTCCAAACTTTATTTGATAAAATTTCAGTTTCTAAAAAAATTGTAAATAAATTGTTGAATTTTTAAATTAAAAAGGTTCAATTTGAAACCAAAATTAATGTAGTTTGACTTTTATCGAGGAAAATTAATTTTCAATCAAAACAATGAATTTTCTAAAAAATAGTTTCATTTTGTATCAAATAGTCGTATTTTATACCAAATTTTTTAAGTTCATCCAAAATTTATGAATATTCTATTAAAAAAGTTAAATTTTCAAGCTAAGAATATGAATTTTCAACAAAATAGTTGAATTTTCAGTTTAAAAAAATACTTTTTAACAAAATAATTTTTGTTTACAAGATAATGAATCTTCAACGAAAAAAAATGAAATTTTAAGAATGTAGTTCAACTTTAACGGAAGAGTAGCATTTTTAACGAAAGAAATTTATTCTCTACTAAAAAAGACGAATTTTCAACAGAATACATCAATTTCCAACAAAATAGTTAAATTTTTTACCAAATTGTTTAATTTGCGATCCGAAAATACGATTTTTTTTACAAAACAGTTGAATTTTCAACCCGCAAACAAGTTATTGAATTTTTAAACCACAAAGGCGAATTTTCTAGAACCCAAAAATGTAAATTTTCAAGAAAATAGTTGAATTTTTAAGCGAAATCGTTGAATGTAAAACTAAAAACAATCAATTTTCAGCCACAAATGAAATATAATTTTGGCATGTGAAATGATTTTCACCTAAAAAACTAATTTTCAACAAAATAGTTAAATTTTCAACCAAGAAGATTAATTTTCTACCAAAAAATACGAATTTACAACAAATGGCCAAAATTTTCAATTAAAAAAATTAATTTCCAAACAAAAGAAACGAATTTTCAACAAAATAGTTGAATTTTTTACCAAAGAGATAAACTAAATAAAAGAAGAGAAAATAAAAGAGAGAAAACTGTTACATTTTCAACCAAAAACCGGATTTTTTTTAGTTTAATATTTAATTAAATTTTTTATTGGGCATTTAAGCTTTTTTGGTTGAAAATTAATTTTTTGAACTTTTTTAACAACAAATTTCAGGATTCCATTTTTGTTTAAAAATTCAACTGTTTTATAGCAATTTTTGGCTGAGAACACAAATTTTTAAATTAAAAATTCAACTTTTTTGTAGAGAATTCGCTTTTTTAACTTTGAAATTCAACAATTTGGTTCAATTTTTTTCTCTCTTCACTGAAAAATCTGTCTTGGTTGAATATTAAATTAAATTCTTGTTGAAAATGCATCTCTTTTGGAATGAATTTGATATTTTTTGATTGGAAAATTAGACCTTTGGGATTTAAAATTATTCATTTTTGGCATAAAAGTTATCTTTTTGGTTGCAAGTTAATTTTTTTAAATAAAAAACTCTACTATTATATTTTTAGTTCAGAATTCGTCACTTGGTTGAAAATCTAATTATTTTGTTAAAAAATTTTAGTATTTTTTTAAATTCATCTTTTTGTATTACTTTGTTAAAAATTTATTTTTTCGTTGAAGGTCCATCTGTTTGGTTGTAAACTTTTTTAATGAAAATCAATTAAACCTAAAATTTAACTTTAATTTTTTGTTGAATATTGATTTTCCAAATTGAAAATTCAAGTATTTGGCTGAAAATATATGTATTTTGTTGAAAATTCATCTTATTTTGGTAGAAAATTACTTTTTTCAATACCATAACGAATAGAAGAGAAAAAGAAAATGAGTATTATCAGTTTGTTTTTAAATTTATATAAATATAATTTTTATAAGAGTCTTAAGCACATTAAAAAAACGATTTTTGAATATTTCGGATGTTCAAAAAAGAATCTGGATGATTTTAAAGAATTTTGCTTTTTTATAGGATTTTACAAAATATTAGGAAAAATTCGAGTCTTTTTAAAAAATGTTTTGGACTTTAGAAGTTTGAAAGAAAAAGAAATGTTTTTGATAAATTTTCGGAAATGTTTCCAAGTTTTTAAATATTTCTAATCTATTTAAAACGTCTTAAGTTCCTAACAATATTTTTAACTAACTCGAATTTTTCTTAAAATTTTGAAAAATCATTCGAATCGTTAAAAAATGATTAGGAATTTTGAGGAAATTTGTTTATTCTCTTGAAACTTTTCGAAATTCTTTTAAAGCTTCTAAAGTTTATTTTTGAATAATTTTTTTTCGAAATTTGAGGAAATCGTTAGATATGTTTAAAAATATTTTTAATTTTCTCTTAAAGTTCATTTTTCAAAATAAAAAATCATTTAATATTTTCACGCGAATATTAAAAAAATTATTTGTTTTTTATCTTGTCAGACCTTCTAAACCTTCCAATGTTTAAAAATGATTCAAATTGTTCCTGAATTTTTTTTTTAATTCTGCAAAATTAAAAAAATTGCCTAAAGTCTTGTAGATTCTTCTTTGTCAATTCTTGAAATTTTTACAAATATTCTCTTGAAATTAATTTGTCGAAATAAAAAATTCTTTTAATTTTTCCTAGGAACCTACATTTTTTTCCATTTTTGTGAAACCTTGCAAAATGCTTCAAAATTCTCTACATGTTTTTTAAATTATGTAATATGGCACAATTGCAAAATTTCGCTACAAAATCTTTTTCACTCATTTGAAAAATTTTATGAAATAATTCAAATGTTTTGTAATATTTTTCATTTTTCTCTTAGAATTCATTACAAAACATTCATTTAAAAGTTTCCCAGAAATCTTGAAAAAAATTTTATTTGCTCAAATCTTTCATAATTGTTAAAACGCTTCTAATTTTTTTTTCGAATTCTTCAAAATAAGTTTTTGTCCATCATTCAATTTTTCTTATCTTTTTAAAAATTTAAGAAAGTTTACAAATCATAGTGTGGTAGCGAAATGTTAAGAACATAATTATTTCCCATTATTAAACAATCAATTACAAATTTTAATTTTCTCTTCTGTTAATAATGTTTAGAAAAAATTAAAACTAAAATTTATGATGAACTGAAATTATTTAGAAATTTTTTATATACAAAGTTGATGGTGCAGGAAATTCGTAAATTAAAAATGTGTCGTAATCGGGTAATTGCAAGAACCTTCAGAGACTTCTTTTTTGGAAATATTTAAAAAAATGTTTATTAAAATTTAATGTTTGTTTTGGATCGCCGGAAATGTTGATCTTAATATTGTTGAAAACCGAAAAAGAAGGCCAGTTTAAATAAAAAAATGAGGTCAGACACAGGTCGGTGGACTTGATTCCAGCTCAAGGTCTCTTTGAAAATAAAAGTGCTCAGCTGTGTTTATGAGAACTGTTATAAAAATAGATTTTAATTATAGTTTATCCACAAATCAGGGAAAACTCAGGGAATTTGTTTGGTCGTGGAAGGTCATGGATTTTGAAAAAAAATTTGCAGTCAGGGATTTTTTAAAAATTTAATAAATATATTTTTTGTTTCGTTATAAATGATTTTATATTCATTTTTGTACAATATTCGAATTCTGATCTTCAAATATTAATTTTAAATAATATCTTCTTGTTAGGATGAAAATTGCTAAAATCTCGTCAAACAAAAATTCCGTATATTTGCTTACGTAGAAGGAGAATTTTCAAATGATAAAGATATTGAATGAGTCTTTTATTCGTGAAGTAGACTTTATCATTTGTAACGTTCTTGTCTTTTTAATATTTCTAAAAATTGCAGTAAAAATGTCGATAAGTGGAACAGGAGACTAGCTTCGTATTTAAAGGAACATGAAAGCGTGGAAAGAAGACGATTTTGTGAAAGTGCATTCTTTATTCATAGCACACGTAAGCTGTTGTCGATGATTATCACTTTTTGAGGCCGGGAAATGGCAGTGAATTTTTTCTATCTATTTTACAAATTTTTAGAAGAAAAATCTATTCCGCCATTTGAAATATCACGAATTGGATATTAAATTTAAAGACTTTTAAAATTAGTTTTTGAAGACTTTTAAAAGCGTTTGGAATTGAAAGTTTGGGATAAAAACGTTTTAGGTTGATGAACTGTAAGTATAAATAATTTAATGATTTTTAAGAGTGATCTGTATTTCGAGTTTTAACAATCGAAGATTAATTGATTTTATAAGACGATTCTGAATCTGTTGAAAATTAAACAATTTACAGATTTTCTTGTCGAAAATATTATATTTTTAATCCAAGATTCCATTAGAAATTTTTAATTAACAAAAAGGACAATATTTTAATATTGAGCAATGTTTGACTGTTAATTTAAAGTGAGAAATTATAAATTAAATATTCAAAACTAAACAAGTCGAAACTGAATTGCTTGAAATAGAAAGCCTTGAATCGTTGAAGTTTCCGAGTGCTAAATTTAAACTTTGAATGTTACAATTTTACTTTTTTTTAAACGACCTAAGATAAAAATAATTGATCTTAAATGGATTTACGTACAAAAAATTAGAAATTAAACAGTCTTAATTTGAAAAGAAAGGGAATATATTTCGGTATTTCATTTTATTCCGAATTGTAAGAGGCCATTGTTTTATTTTTAACATTTGTGAAATTGTGTATTTTTAACATTTTTATTGAGTCACACTTATTTAAACAAATGTAATCGTTCGATTGAAACTTATTTTCAATTTTAAAAATAATTTCAAATAGATTCATAATTAAATGCTTTTATTCAATTTCAAATAATATTCAAATGTTTTTTCAGTTTGAAATATTCCATTTTTAACCCATGGAATTTAAAATTTGTTAATGTTTAGCAATATCTGACTGTTCATTTAAAATGAGCAGTTATAATTAAAATAATCTTTGAAATTGCCTTGAATCGTTGAAATTTCAGAGTCTTTTTTCAATATTTTATGAATTAAAAGAGAGAATTTTTTTTTTTTTTAAGATTTGAGTTTGAAATATTTAATTTATATCATTTCCATGTGTAAATTGTACAGTTTCAAACACTTAATTTGATTACTAAAAATGTATTTCTTATCGATATTAAAATTGAATTTAATTATTCAGATTTAAATTCTTCAAAAAAAGTGTTACTTGAAAACAATTTTATTCCAATTATTTATTTAATAATAATTTATTGTAGGGTCAGATTAAGAATAGGGAAATTTGTATTCTGAAAAAATTATTAATACCGCAATTTTACAAAAAATTACTTTGCACTAAAATTTTTATTTACATTTATTGTAAATGAGTTATGCAAATTACAGAGAGTAGACGTAATTGTTTGGTAATAAAAGTTAAATATAAGATACTCACTGTTATTTGTATCCATTCTTAGATTTTTTATTGAATAAAATTTGTTTAAAAATAATATACCTTATTCTTATCTTATCTTATATAGTAAAATTTCGGATACAAATTTCCGAATTATAAAATTCCCAAATCTACAAAAATGAAAAATTGGTTTATCAATAAATAATAAAATAATAAAGGAAAAAGACATTTTAATCCATTAAAAGTAAATTGCCGAAAAATAAAATATTTGACGAATATAAAATTTAAAACATTAGAAAATTGCCGACAATTTAAAATTCTAGAATTGCAAAATTTCCAAATGATAAATTTCTCGACTGCGTGTATGATATTAACGAATTTTAAAATTCTCAAGAATGAAAAAAAAAACTTTTCTTTGATGAAAATATTTTTTTATTTGATTTATTATTTCACTATTAAAACAATTTTTTGATTGTTTAGATTCGCGAATTTTATAAATCAGTATTTTTTCTGTATCGGAAATTTTATTTCGGTATTAACTATTGTCGCGTATTTTCTAATTCTGGAATTTTAAATTCTTGGGAATTTCGGAACTTTTTAATTTCATATGAGTTTACTGAAAAATTACAAATAATAAAATTCCCGAAATTATAAAATTGCCGACAATTTAAAATAATTCTCGACAGATTGTTGAATTATTTTCCACAAAAAATATTAGGTTTAAAAGTCGATTTACAATCTAAAATAGTTCTTAAAATTTTTTAATCATTTAAAATTTAAAATTAAATTAAAATTTTTTTTATCGTTCTCAATGAGATGGAAGGAATCCAATGTTGGTGTTCTTTCTCTGAATTGGAAGTGAAAAATTTGTATTTTTTAACATTTTTATTGTGTTTAAGGGCAGAATGTTTTATTTTTTTCTGAATTGGGAGAGGGTATTTTTTAAAACTTTTTTTATTAAGCTGGAAGGGAGGAAGTTTTGGTTTTTAATTTTTTTTCTAAATTGAAAGAGGGAAATTTTATATTTTCAATATTTTTATACAGTTGGAAAGGGCGGAATTTTGCATCTTTTTTTCTGAATTGGAAGAGGCCTTTTCTTTTTAACATTTTTGTTCAGTTGGAAGGAATACCATTTTGATTATTAATTTTTTTCTGAATTGGAACAGGGACATTTTTTTATTTATCATTTTTATTGAGTTGGAAGGGATCAAGTTTTGGTTCTTTTTTTCTGATTTGGAAGAGGAAAATTTGTTATTTTTAACATTTTTATTGAGTTTAAGGGCAGAATATTTTAATTTTTTTCTGAATTGGTAGATGGCAATTTTTTAAAACTTTTTTATTAAGCTTGAAGGGAGGAAGTTTTGGCTTTTATTTTTTTTTCTAAATTGAAAGAGGGAAATTTTTTATTTTCAAAATTTGTACACAGTTGAAAGGGGCGAAATTTTGCGTCTTTTTATGAATTGAAAGAGGGAATTTAAAAAAAATTTTTGGTTATTAATTGTTTTTCTGAATTGGAAGTGGCCAATTAGTTAGATTACTAGAAAATTGGAAATTTTTTCAAGAATACTAGTAAATAGATTCCATATTTGAAATTTTATTTTTCTATTAGATGATTAATATTTTGTCTTACTGAAGAAGTTATGTCTACAAAATTGCCTATGACGTAAAAAATCTTTTTTCAGAGGCGATCTTTTGAAATGAAATTTTTTAGGAAGTGGATCGCCTCTGTTGAAAAACATGCCTTGACATTTCGCAACGTCACGACCTTCGATCACTTTCCGTAATTTGACAGTGATCTTTTGTATTCCTGTATGTTAATTTTGACCGTGATTCTGACTTCCTTTTCAATGTTTCTTACTCTGACGCTTGTTTATCAAGGTGCACTATTTATTTGTTTATCAGAGATCTAATTACAAAACAACTTTTTTTTTTTTAATCAGAATTTTTTCGAAGGCGTGCTTATATATATATTTTTTAATTGTTGTATGAAATTTAATGAATATTTTTCCATGTTTGAAAGAAGCTTTAAATTACTGGATTTAACTGTTACCTTGAAAATTCATTTTTTTTGTTGGAAATTCATTTTTTTCAGCTGAAATTTTAACTTTATTTTGTTAAAAATTCATATATTTTGTTGAAACTTCGTACTATATCGTAGAAAGTTAATCTTCTTGGTGGAAAATTCAGCTTTTTGCTTAAAAACTCAACAGTTTGGTTAAAATTTTTGTTCTCGACTGGAAATTCGTCTCTTGGGTTGAAAATTTAATTGATTTTTGCGAATTGGTTGTTTTGTTAAAAATTTAATTTAACTGAAAATATAACATTTTTTATTTTGGATTGAAAATTTATCTTTTTTATTTAAAAAACAAAGTATTTGGTTGACGTATTTATTTTTGGTTGGAAATTAATTTTTTTTTGTTTGGAAATTAATTTTTTTTAATTGAAAATTTAACTATTCTATTTTTTTGGTTGGAAATTAATTTTTTTTAATTGAAAATTTAACTATTCTATTTTTTTGTTTGAAAATTGATCTTTTTTAGTTGAATATTCAAGTATTTGGTTGAATATTCATTTTTATTGTTGAAAATTCATATATTTTGTTACAAATTCATATAATGTATTTTGTTGAAACTTGTCCTTCTTTGTAGAAAATTAATCTTCTTGGATGAAAATTCATATTTTTGCTTCAAAACTCAACAGTTTGGTTACAATTTTCTGTATCTGGACTGAAAATTCAACTCGTGTTGAAAATCCATTTGTTTGGTTGAAAATTTAACTGATTTATTGCAAATTAATTTCTTTTAAATTAAAAATCTAGCTAAAAATTTAATAGTTCCAGTTGATTATACCATCATTTTAGTTTAAAATTCATCACTGGTTGAATTTTTAAAATAAAATTGTAATTTTTAGCTGAAAATTGAACTTCCATTTTTTGATTGAAATGAAAAAAGGAAAATACTTTTTTTCTGTTGAAAATTAATTTTTTAAACACAAAAATCAAGTACTCAAGTTGAAACTTGAACTATTTGATTGAAAATTCTTTTTTTTTTCTGAAATTTTTTTGAATTAAATATTTAACTATTTGGTTGAAAATTCTTGTTTTTTGGTACACAATTTAATTTTCCTAGTCGAAAATCCAGTTTTTTTTTTGAAAATTCATTATTTTGGGTAAAAATTCAACTATTCCAGTTAAATATTCATCCTTTTAGTTAAAAATTTATCTGTTCGATTGAAAATTAAACTAATTGGTTGAAAGTTGAACTATTTTGTGGAAATTCAGTTTTCTGTTGAAAGTTCGTGTTTTTCGCTGAAGATTCATAGTATCAGTTTAAATTTTTTTTATATTAATTTTTTAATTCAATATTTAACATCTTTTTTGGGTACTTAATTAATTTTCTTGGACGAATATTCATTTTCTTGGTTGAAAAATCACTTTTTGTGTTGAAAATTTACTTTTTTTTTAGTTTAAATTTCAACTATTCCTGTTAAAGATTCATCATTTTTAATTTTAAATTCATCTTTTTGGTTGAAAATTTAATTACTTGGTTGAAAGTTAAACTCTTTTTTGTTAATTCATTTTTTTTTATTGATAGTCCATTATTTTAATTGGAAATTAATCTTTATGGTTCAAAATTTAACTATTTTGTTAAAAGTTCGTCTTTTTTTTAGAAGATTCATAATTTTAGTTTAAATTTCTTTTTTTTTTAATATTAATTTTGTTAACTGAAGGTTTAACTATTCAATTTTTGTTTAAAAATGTATCTTTTTTAGTGAAAAATCCAACTATTTTATTGAAAATTCGTCTGTTTTTGTCGAAAATGAATCTTTAATCTTTTTGGTTGAAAATTCATTTTGTTGTTGTTGAAAATTCAACTATTCCAGTTAAGGATTTATCGTTTTAGTTAAAAAATCATTTTTTCGGTTGAAAATTAAACTATTTGGTTGAAAGTTAAACTCTTTTCTTAAAAATTCATTTTTTTAAAGTTGAATATCCATTATTTTCATTGAAAATTCATCTCTTTGGTTTAAATTAAACTTATTTTGTTGAAAATTCGTTTCTTTTTTTTTTTGAAAATTATTTTTTTTTAACTAAAAATTTAACTAATCTTGGTGAATATGCCATAATTTTAGTTGAAAATTCATGTATTTTGTTGAAAATTCGTATTTTTTTGTCGAAAATTCACTTTTTTGGTTGAAAATTCACTTTTTTTTAGAATAAAATTCAACTATTCCTGTTAAAGATTCATCATTTTTAATTCATCCTTTAGGTTGAAAATTAAATTACTTGGTTGAGAGTTGAACTCTTTTTAAAAGTTCAATTTTTTTTGTTATTGAAAATCCATTATTTTAATTGAAAATTAATCTTTATGGTTGACAATTTAACTATTTTGTTGAAAGTTCGTCTTTTTTTGTAGAAGATTCATAATTTTAGTTTAAATTTCGTTTTTTGTTGTTGTTGAATATTAATTTTGTTAACTGAAGATTAAACTATTCCATTTTTGTTTAAAAATGTGTCTTTTTTAGTGAAAAATCCAACTATTTTGTTGAAAGTCTTTTTTTGTCGAAAATGAATCTTTAATCTTTTTGGTTGAAAATTCATTTTGTTGTTGAAAATTCAACTATTCCAGTTAAGGATTCATCTTTTTAGCTAAAAAATTGTTTTTTCGGTTGAAAATTAAACTATTTGGTTGAAAGTTAAACACTTTCCTTAAAAATTCATTTTTTTCAGTTGAATATCCATTATTTTAATTGAAAATTCATCTCTTTGGTTTAAGTTAAACTTATTTTGTTGAAAATTCGTTTTTTTTTGTTGAAAATTATTTTTTTTTTGAACTGAAAATTTAACTATCTTGGTGATTATGCCATAATTTTAGTTGAAAAGTCATGTATTTGGTTGAAAATTCGTATTTTTTTGTCGAAAATGAATCTTCTTCTTTGAAAATTCATTATTTTGGTTTAAAATTTAACAATGAAAATTAAACTTCGCGGTTGAAAGTTAAACTCTTTTGTTAAAAGTTCAATTGAAAATTTTTTCTGAATTGGAAGAGGAACATTCTTTGTTTTTACGATTTTGAGCGATTTTAGACCAATTTCGTATTTTTAACATTCAGATGGAAGGTGGGAACGTCATTTTCAATTTTGATCTGAATTATTATTTACAAAATTGATTCATTCTTAAATTTAGATAATTGAAAATTATATAGTACGTGTAAATTTTTGAGCGTTTTATTTGAAAATTGGTTTAGCTTCAATTTTAAAAGTTTAAAATTCAAAAGAGTTACACTTTGACTAAATTAATTTGCAGTTCAGTTTTGATTTGATTAATCCAAATGAAAAAGTTTTTGCAAACCGGAAATATTTTTACACGATTAGATCATCCACCCTGTTTCAAGAAATTTTCGATTTAATTGCCAGAAAGAAACAAGTGTTAAATTTGTTTAAAAAGTTTAAAAAGGTCTTAAACAAAAAGGAAGTCTATATTTCATGCGTTATTTATATGCGGAATGCTTATCGATAATGAATTTGAATAACTGCCCGGTCATTGTCCGTGGTTGGAAAAAGAAAAACAGGTCAACTTCTACTTTCGTTCTCGCGTGATGAGCCTATTTTTGTCCTAACTTCTAGTAGAATCTGCACAATGTCACGTGATAATGCAGATAGAATCTGCATTTGCTAAATTGAGATCCCAATTGAAAAGTAGTTTGAAACTCCTCGTAGCGAAAACTCAAGAGTTTTTTTTCTTGAATGAAATTTCTTCGATGCATCTGATGCCCTCAATAAAACATCTTGCTATACTTATTCCGGACTTGAAAAAAAAACTACAAGAAACCTATTTTTTGCCCTTGAATTTATCACAAATGCGTCACGTTTAAAAAGTAATAATAATTGTTATTTCATTCTGACACAGTGTTAAGAATTTTGTGAAACAAGTAGGGAGTTTTCGTTTGGAAAAAGTGATGTAAAATTAAAGTTTTTGTTCTTATTTGTTACAGATACCAGGCCAGCCAGCTGAGCCATTCTTGTAGTGTGACTGTCGTCACGCAGACTGCAGATTCGGTTATTACGTTTTTCGTAGTCGCCGCAGGAATGGACACATCGGGCTCGCCTGTACCGGATGCAATCCAACCTCTCCTAGAGCAACTTCAAGAAGCTCTTGTGCTTGAGGTCAAATACCAGCCCAAACTTCAATTACCAACAACCACTCAGGTAATAATCAACTGGATTACAGGGGGATTACAGTCAATCCATTTTTCCCCTTTTCAGGTTACTTTTTAGTAAATTAGTTACTTTTTTGATCCGCGTTTACTAAAAACAGGGTGTCTAGCGACCTTGAAAACCTTGAATTTTGGTTGAACCTTGAAAACCTGGAAATCTCCTTGAATTTTTCACGAGAACCTTGAATTAATTTTTTTAAACAGGATTCTTTATTGAAATGCGAAAAGTAATTAAAATCCTTTAGTCTATTATCAGGGTGTCTAGTGTCCTGGAAATCCTTGAAAACCTGGAAAAGTCATGGGATTCGTTTTTACCTGGAAAAAAACCTGGAAAAGTCCTTGAATTTTGCTCGCGGTTCTGGAATTTTTGTTCTTTTAAAGAAAAAATAGTTTTTTAAACTTTTTCTCTGCTGAACGAAAAAAGATTACCTTTTTAACAAGAGACTGTTTATTTGATCACGGTGAAAATCACGAAATTACAATCGAAATGGTATTTGAATATTAATGGTTAGAGCAAGTAAAAAATTGGTCGGGGCAAAATTAGGGAATTTTGAAAATGAAGTTTGGGACTAGTAATTATTTTAATTAGTAATTTATTTGCCATGTATTTTTATTTCTTCTTCTCTTGCAGTTGCTTCATCCTGACGACTGTGATTGTAGTGAAGAATTTTATTATTTGGTTACAAATTCAACAATTTTGATTAAAAAGTCATACTTTTTATTTGAAATATCTACTATTACATTATTCGTTGAAAACTAATTTTCAAACTAAAAACGTAACTATTTTTGGCTGAAAATTGATATTTTTTAAATTGAAAATTCAATCACTTGGGTAAAACTTGAACCACTTTGTTAAAAATTTAATTGTTTGCGGGTTGATCTCCTTGAATGAAAATTTAAATATTTTGCTGATAATTCTTTTTTTCATTTAAAATTAATTTGTTAACCTAGAAACGTAACTTTCCCATTTTTTGCTGAAATATTCAACAATTTCTTTGAAATTTGTTCCTGTCTTGGCTGAAAAATCTTTATTTGTTGAAAATTCGTCTTTTTGATAAGAAAATTCGACTCTTTGGTAGGAAATTAATAATTTCGGATTGAAAATTCAACTGTTTTGTAAAAAATTTGTTTTTTGTTTGTTAAAAGTTGACCTACTGTATTAAGCATTCATCCTTTGGTTGCAGAATGGCATATTCATCATTTTAGTTGAAAATTCCTCTCTTCGGTTCAAAATTCAGCTATTTAGTTCAAATCTATTTTACGGAAAATTAATAATTTCTAATTAAAAATGAAATTATTCGTCTGTAAATTGGTGTATTTTGTTGAAAATTTGTCTTTTTTGGTAGAAAATTAATTTTCTTTGTTGAAAATTCGTCGTTTTGGTTAAGAATTCATCTTTGTAGGTTAAAAGTTAAACTATTTGGTTAAAGGTTAAAGATTTAACTATTTTATTGAAAATTCTTTTTTTTGTTGTAAATACATCTCTTTTTTAATAGAAAATGTATTCTCTTTATTAAAAATTCAATTACTTGGTTGGAATCTAAAAAAACTTAAATAAAAAATCATCTTATTGGCTGAAAATTGAACTATTTTGAAATTTATCGTTTTCAGTCGAAAATTCAACTATTAAATTTGTCATTAAAAAGTCACCTTTTTTTGTTTAAAATTCAACCTTTTGGTTGAAAATTGAACTATTCTGTCACAAATGATTTCTTTTTGCATTAAAATTATTATTTTTTTTTACTTTTTATTTTAAAATTCATTTTTTTTTGTATCAAAGATTCATCAGTTTAGTTGAAAATTGATATTTTCCATTCAAAAATTAATCTATTTGTTTGAAAATGTATGTACTTTGTGGGAAATTTGTCTTTTTTTGTAGAAAGTTTATCTTTATGGTTGAAAATTAATTTCTTTAACTGAAAATTTAACTATTCCATTTTTAGTTGAAATTTGATCTTTTCTAGTTCAAATTTCGACAATGTAGATGCAGATTTGTCTTTTCTAAATGAAAATTCAACTATTTTGTTCAAAATTCATGTATTTTGTTAAAAAATTGATATTTTTTTGTACAAAATTATCTTTCTATTCGAAAGTTAATCTTCTTGTTTAAAAATTCTTCTTTTCGGTTAACAATTTAAGTGTTCCAGTTAAATATTTATCACTTCAGTTGAAAATTCATCATTTAGGTTTGAAATAAAATTATTTGGTTCAAAATTAAACTCTTGTTGAAAATTGTTATTATTTTTGTTCAAAGATTCATCGTTTTAATTAAAAACTCATTTCTTCGATTGGAAAATGAGCTGTTAGATAGAAAAGTTTTTTTTCCTTTGGATGTTTTTCGTTTTTTTTTGTCTTTTTTAAATAAAAAGTAAATTATTTTGTTGAAAATTCAGTTATTTTCTTAAAACACTGTATTTTTTGGTGGAAAATTAATCTTTTTATTTGAAAATTAATCTTCGTGTTTAAAAATTCATCATTTTAGTGGAAAATTCATCTTTCTGGTTTAAAATTCAACTATTTCAGTTAAAGATTCATTTTTTTAGTTGAAAACTCTTGTGTTTGGGTTAAAATTAATTTGTTTAACTAAAAATATTATTAATCCTTTTTCGGTGGAAAATTATTATTTTTTTAGTTAAAAATTCACCTATTTAGTTGAAAATTTGTCTTCTTTAAATTTAAATTCAACTATTTCGTTAAAAATGCATGTATTTTGTTGAAAAATTGTATTTTCAGGTAGAAAATTAGCCTTTTATTTGAAAATTATTCTTGTTTAAAAATTCATCTCTTTGGTTGAAAATTTAAGTGTTCCAGTAAAGTATTAATCTTTTTAGTTGAAAATCCATCTTTTTTGTTTAAAATTAAACTGTTCCAGTTGGAAATTCATAATTTTATTTGAAAATTAATTTTCTCAATTGAAAGATTGACTTACAATCGTCTTTTTGGTATGCTAATTCAACCATTTGGTTAAAAATTAATTTCTTTTATTGAAAATTAGTCTCT
Source organism: Andricus quercusramuli (assembly GCA_932178445.1). Taxonomy (NCBI): domain Eukaryota; kingdom Metazoa; phylum Arthropoda; class Insecta; order Hymenoptera; family Cynipidae; genus Andricus; species Andricus quercusramuli. The sequence goes on from CAKNXH010060232.1 coordinate 18,270, forward strand.
TTTGATTAAAAGTCCAAATATTTGATTGTAAATACAACTGTTTGTTCAAAAATTGTTTTTTTTTTTGAAAATTTATTTATTTGGTTAATGATTCATCTTTCTTGGTTGAATACCAAGAATGATAATGCAAGTTTCTTCTTAAAAAATTCTTCTGTTTGGATTGAAAACTCAACTATTCGTTTGACAATGCAGCTGGTTTTGGTTGAAAATTCAATTATTTTGTGCAAGTCATCTTTTTCGGTAAACAATTCGACTGGTTTGTCGAACATTCGTCGTTTTTGATAGAAAATTCTTCCTTATGGATTGAAACTACATCTTTTATGGTGAAAAAGTAATCATTTTTGCTTGAAAATTCATCTTTCTTGGTTGACAATTAACTTTTTTGTTGTAAGTGCAACTATTTGGTTAAAAATTATTATTATTTTTTTTAACTTAATTATGTGGGTGAAAATTTATCTTTTTCTTCATTGAAAGTTATATTTTTTGTTAAAATTCATCTCCTCAGGTTGGTAATTCAACTATATTTAAACAAATTTTTTTGTAATTAATTAATTAATTTTTAAATTAATCAATAGATTAATTTTTCAACAAAAAATATGATTTTTCAACAAATCAAATAAATTTTTAAATAAATAGTTCAAACAATGGACGTAATATTTAAATTTCATTTCAGAGAATTAATTTTCAATTAAAAGAAACGAATTTTCTACAAATTATCTTGATTTTGTACGAAATAGTTGAATTTTCTATTAACTAGGTAAATTTTCAACCAAAAAGATAAATTTTCAGCTCAGAAGATTAATTTTCTATATAAAAAAAGAAGAATTTTCAACAAAGTACATACATTTAACCAAATGTCTGAATTTTAAACAAAAATTATCAATTTTTAAACCAAAATGGAGTAGTTGCATTTTCATTTAAGAGAATTGATTTTCAATGCAAAAAAAAAACGAATTTTCAACGCAGAAGATTAATTTTCTACAAAAAATATGAATTCTTAAACAAAATACATAACTTTTAATCTAAATTGCTGCATTTTTCACAAAACAGTTGAATTTTGAAGGAAAAAGTTTATTTTCAACCGAAGCAGATTGATTTTAACCAGACAGTTGCATTTTTACTAAAAAAAAAGGTAAAATTTCTACAGAAAAATATGAATGATCAACAAAATAATCCAATTTCGAATCAAAATAATAAAATTCTTAATAAAAAAGATGAACTCTTAACCAAAAATTTAATAGTCGACTTTTCAACTGAAAATAATATACTTTTAAACAAAAATAGTTTTTTTTTTGTATTGGGTTCTATTAATTTAATTAGAATTTGCGTGGAAAAATAAGAAAAAGAGAGTTATAGGGAAAATATTGAATCATGCGATAAATAAATAGGAGTTTTGATAATTCAGAGTGACGTTGAAAACCTGGAATTCTTGAATTTTTTTTATTCTTGAAAATCTTGAATTTTTCATGAGAACCTTGAATTAAAATTTTCTTTTTCTTTTAAAACAGTTATTTTATTGAAATCAGAAAAATAATTTAATCGTTTAGTCTATTATGAAAGAAACATCTCGTTTAGAAAAAATATTGCTACTGAAAGGTGTTTTATTTATCAAGATCAAAGTTATCTTTTATTCATTACAGAATAGATAAAAAGATATTTCAAGGCACTTTTTCTAGACTGGTGCCAATTATTTTATAGATTGCAATTAACAGTCTTTATTATTGTGAGTAATCCTATAAGCTTTTAATTGATTCTCCTCTAATATAGCATGTTAAAGTATACATTTTGTGATATTCAACTTACAAATTATAAAACTTTTCAGTTAAAATTTTCAACGTTAATTCAGTTCCAGAATTATAATGTGCCATGGCCATAAAATTGGAAATAATTCAGTGATTTCAACGAATATAGAAGATTTCACAAACAAAGTTTTAAGAAAGATTTCACAATATTTCAAAAGATTACATAAAGATTTCAAGAATTTCAAATATTTGAAATAGGCGTGTAAAATGTTTCGAAGATTTCACGAAGATTTCAAATAAAAGTTTCATAAATAAATAAATAGTTAGATTTTCTAAAAAAAAAAGATGAATTTTCAACAATTCAAATCAATGTCCAACTAAATAATTGAAACAATCAATGAAATTATCCAAAAAAAGTCTAATTTTCCACAGAATATATATATATTTTCCAAAATATAAATTTTTATCAAAAAACTACTAATCGTTAACCAAATATTCGAATTTTGAACAAAACAGTTGAATTTTTAACTAACATAATGACTCAATCAAAAAAAGAAGATTAATTCTCAACCAAAAGTATAATATTTAACGTTTTCACCAAAAAAAAAACTTTATTTTACATTAAAATCAATTAAATTCATCCAAAATAGACGAATTTTCAACAAAAGAATTGAATTTTCTACTAAAATAATGACTTCAATAAAAAAAGATTAATTTTTAACAAAAGGTATAATATTTAACGTTTCAACAAAAATTTTTTCACTTTACATGAAAAACAATTAAATTCATCAAAAAAAAGGCGACTTTTCCGCAGAATATTTGACTTTTAAACCAAATTGTTTAATTTTCAAGTCAAAAACACAATTTTTTTATACAATAGTTGAATTTTAAACCGAAAAATATAAATTTCTATCAAAAAACAATGAATTGTTGGTCAAATATTCGAATATTGAACCAAATAGTTGAATTTTCTTTCAAAAAGATTAATTTTCAACCAAAAAGATTTATTGTCTGCTAAAAAAGACGAATTGTCAAAAAGAAGTTGCAGTTTCAACTAAAATAATAAATTTTCAATCAAAAAGAAGATTAATTCTTAACCAAAAGTATAATATTCAACCTTTCCACCAACAAATTTTATTTTACATTAAAAATAATGGAATTCATCCAAAAAAGTCGACACTTCCACAGAATAGTTGACTTTTCAACCAAACTGTTTGACTTTCAAGCCAAAAACACAACTTTTTAATAAAATAGTTGAATTTTAAACCCAACAATATAAATTTTTATCAAAAATCAATTAATTTTTAACAAAATATTCGAATTTTGAAACAAATAGTTGAGTTTTCTTCCAAAAAGATGAATTTTCAACGGAAAAGATTTACTTTTTACCAAAAAAAGACGAATTGTCAACAAAGAAGTTGAATTTTCAAATAAAATAATAAATTTCCAATCAAAAAGAAGATTAATTCTCAACCAAAAGTATCATATTTAACGTTTCCACCAAAAAATGTTATTTTACATTTAAAAAAATTAAATTCACCCGAAAAAGACGAATTTTCAACTAAAATAATGACTTTTCAATCAAAAAGATTAATTTTTAACGTCAAAGATTTCAAAACAGTTCAAAGATTTTTAATGATTTCAATATGTTTCGGAAGATTTCACAAGGATTTTAAATATTTCAATGATTTCAAATGGATACAAAAGATTTTGAAAATATTTCAAGGATTTCAAAACAATACAAGAATTTTAAACATTTCAAAAAGGTATAAACCACATTTCAAAACATTTTAAAGATTTGACACAATTTCAAAATTTCGTAAAAGATTTCACAAAGATTTCAATGTTTTCAACAAACACGAAAAATTTCAGAAAGATTTTACAAATATTTCAAAGAATTTGTAAAGATTTCATGTATTTCAAAGATTTTTTTCAATGATTTTAAACGATTTCAACATTTTTTAGAAGGTTTCAAAATATTTCACAAGGATTTCAAATATTTCCAAGATTTCGAAAGAATACAAAATATTTCACAATTATTTCAAAGGTTTCATAAAAAATTTATTAAAGGTTTAAAGAAAAATACAAGAATTTCAAATCTTTCAAAAAAATTTCCAAGATTTTAAACAATTTCAAATTTTTTTAGATGATTTCAAAAGATTTCACAAATCTTTCAAAGAATTAATGAGGATTTCAGAAGGTTTCAAAACATTTCAAAGATTTAAAGCGATTTCATTATTTTTTAGAAGATTTCAAAAGATTTCACAAAGATTTTTAATATTTCAATGATTTCAACGAATACAAAAGATTTTAAAAATATTTCAAGGATTTCAAAACAATACAAGAATTTCAAACATTTCAGAAAGGTATAAACCACATTTCAAAACATTTTACAGATTTGAAACAATTTCAAAATTTCGTGAAAGATTTCACAAAGATTTAAATGTTTTCAACAAACACGAAAGATTTCAGAAAGATTTTACAAATATTTCACTTAGATTTCATTTATTTCAAAGATTTTTTTCAAAGATTTCAAAATATTTCAATGATTTTAAACGATTTCAACATTTTTCAGGAGGTTTCAAAATATTTCACAAGGATTTCAAATATTTCCATGATTTCGAACGAATACAAAAGATTTCACAATTATTTCAAAGACTTCATAAAAAATGTATTAAAGATTTAAAGAAAAATACAAGAATTTCAAGCCTTTCAAAAAATTTGAAAGATTTTAAAGATTTCAAAATTTTTTTAGAAGATTTCAAAAGATTTCACAAATCTTTCAAAGAATTAATGAGGATTTCAGAAGATTTCAAAACATTTCAAAGATTTAAAGCGATTTCATTATTTTTTAGAAGATTTTAAAAGATTTCACAAAGATTTTTAATATTTCAATGATTTCAACGCATACAAAAGATTTTAAAAATATTTCAAGGATTTCAAAACAATACAAGAATTTCAAACATTTCAAAAAGGTATAAAGCACATTTCAAAACATTTGACAGATTTGACACAATTTCAAAATTTCGTGAAAGATTTCACAAAGATTTAAATGTTTTCAACAAACACGAAAGATTTCAAAATATTTCAATGATTTTAAACGATTTCAACATTTTTCAGAAGGTTTCAAAATATTTCACAAGGATTTCAAATATTTCCATGATTTCAAACGAATACAAAAGAGTTCACAATTATATCACAGATTTCATAAAAAATGTATTGAAGATTTAAAGAAAAATACAAGAATTTCAAATCAATCAAAAAATTTCAAAGATTTTAAACGATTTCAAATTTTTTTAGAAGATTTTATAAGATTTCACAAAGATTTTAAATACTTCAATGATTTCAAACAAATACGATAGATTTTACAAAGAATTCATAATGATTTCAACAGACTTCAAGTATATCGAAGATTTTGAAAGAAAAAAAAAAATTTGTAAAATGTACACCAGATTTCCAAGATTTTAAAGGATTTCAACATTTTTCAGATGATTTGAAAATATTTCACAAGGATTTCAAATGTTTCCATGATTCCAAACGAATGCAAAAGATTTCAAAAATATTTAACAGACTTTATACAAAATTTATTAAAGATTTTAAAAATATACAAGAATTTCAAAGATTTCAAAAACGGTATATACAGCACACCAGATTTCGAAGATTTAAAAAAATTTCAAAGATTTTAAACGATTTCAAATTTTGTTAGAAGATTTAAATGTATTCAAGATTTTATAAAATACAAGAATTTCAAAGATTTCAAAAAGGATACAGTACACCAGATTTCAAATTTCTTAGAATATTTCAAAAGATTTCACAAATATTTTAAAGGTTTAATAAGAATTTCAAAAGATTGTAAATGATTTCGACGTTTTTCTGAAGATTTCAAAAGATTTCAAAAAGATTTTTAATATTTCAATGATTTCAACGGATACAAAAGATTTCAAAAAATTTAAGAAATATTTCAAGGATTTCAAAGATTTTAAAAAAATTTTCAAACATTCCAAAAGATTTTTAATGATTTTACAAAGATTTTAAATACTTGAGATTTTTACGAATTCACAAAGATTTCAAAAGCTTTCTTTGGAAACTGTTGTCCAAAAAAAAATTAAATGGCTCATTTTTTGCACATATAAAAAACGGGTATTTTCATTATTTGATGTAAAAAAAAAGTAGACCTGGAAAAACTTGATTTCTTCACCTGGAAAACCTGGAAAAGACCTTGAATTTTGGTTTTAAGAATCGCTGGACACCCTGTTTAACAATTTATTTGAATTTTCAAGAAAATAATTACATTTTTAAGGAAATAGTTGAATTTTTAACCTACAAAGATGCGTTTTCAAGCAATTAGTCGAATTTTCGAAAAAAAAATTATTAATATTTTATATCAATATTTTCTACCAACAAATATAAATATTAAACAAAATACATGCATTTTAATCCAAATAATTGTATTTTCAGCTCGAAAAATTAGTTAAAAAAAAAAAAAAAATCTTCAAATTAGTTCAATTTTCAGTTCGAAAAATCAGTTTTTAATTAAAATAATGAATGTCGAAACAAAAAAATTAATTTTGAACAAAATACATGAATTCCAAACAAAAAAACTATTTACCAATAAATTAATATAGAAACAAGTAGTTGAATTTTCGACCATAAAGATTAATTTTCTACCAGAAAAAATGAATTTTCAACAAAGTACATGAATTTATAATCAAGTAGTTGAATTTTAGTCAGAAAAAATAATTTGAAACAAAACGAAAACTAATTTAAAAAAAAAACGGTTTAATCTTCAAGCAAAGAAATGAATTTTTAACTAAAATGACGAATATTCACACACAAAACAAAATGAATTTTGAACAAAATACATGAATTACAAACCAAATAGTTAGACAAATTAATTTTCAACCAAAAAAAAAATGAATTAATTTTCAACAACATAGATCAATTTTCAAGCAAAGGAATATGTTTTTAACTAAAATGATCAATATTCACGAAAAAATTAATTTTGAACCAAATAGTTTAGTTTTCCACCCAAAAGATTAATTTTCTACCATGCCTATTTTTTTGCATACATAAAAAACGGTTATTTCATTATTTGATGTAAAACAAAGTAGACTTGGAAAAACTTGATTTCTTCACCTGGAAAACATGGAAGAATTTTGTTTTTAAGAATCGCTGGACACTTGTGTGTGGAAAATTAATTTTTTTTAAATGAAAATTTAACTATTTCATTTTTGGCTGAAAGCTGATCTTTTTTAGTTCAGTATTAAGCTATTTGTTTAATCTTTATTCTTTCCTTTTTTGCGCTGTGATCCCTGAAATAATGAATGGATCTGATCTCTTTTTTTGTTTGTTTGTTTGCAGAATGACGAAATTACAATGGGTGCTCGAGATGGATCGGCGCACGTACTTAGGTGCCTCAAAGTATGGTACGATCTTCCATCGGACGTGTTTTTCATCGCCATTAATTTAATCGATCGCTTCCTGACCAAAATGAAGGCTAGACCAAAACACATGGCTTGCATCAGTGTCTCGTCGTTTCACATAGCCGCCGTTCAAATGGCTCAATCCCTCGATGCCGATCATCTAGTTTCGATCTCCCAGTGCAAGTGCACTGGGGGTGATTTGAAACGTATGTCGGATGTGATTCGAAATAAATTGGAATGGGCACCAGGAACACAACCCATCACTGCACTCACTTTCCTTCGTCTCTACAACGTTATGTTTCACACGGTTGCATCTCAAATGGGTCTCGGAGAATTGTATGCCAGTGTCGTTTTGGTAAGACTTTTTGTTTTTTTTCTCAAAAATCTTTAATTACAGGGTGCACAGTCTTCTCCTTTTTTCCCCTGTTCTCAAAAAGCGTCCACTTTTTCCCCCTTTCTCTTTAAATATACGATATTTGAAATTTTAGCCATTATTGAATAATAATGAAAGCAATTATAGCACTTAAATAAATTATTTCTGAATAAATAAGGTACACGTTTCAAATTCAGACCATTGAAAATACTCTTGAAAAAATTTGAAGATGAAACATTTTAAAGCAAGTTGAAAATGTGAAAACTGGAGACAGAAGTTATTATCCAGGGTGTCTACCCTACCTGGAAAACCTGGAATTGTCAGGGAATTTTTATATACCTGGAAAAACCTGGAAATGTCAGGGAATTTTTTGTTTAAAGTCAGGGAAATTTGTAAGAGGTTGCCTACCTTTTTAAAAATTACAGTATTGAATTGAATGAAAATGATTCTTCATGTGTAAAAGTATAGCTCTCTATCACTAAATTCATCTATTTGGCTGAAAATTCGATCTTTTTGGTTGAATTCCATTATTTTTTATTGAAAATTGTAATCTTTTCTGTTTGAAATATCAGCTGCCACATTTTTCGTTCCGAGTTCATATTTTCCGAAAGAAGATTCAATTACTTGAGAGTTACTCTTTTGTTGAAAATTTGTTTGTCTTTTTTCTCGTTCAAAATTATTTTTGTTATTGAAAATGTTACTATTCAATATATTATTAGAAAATTTTCATTCTTTTAGTAGAAATTAATCTTATGGATTGAAAATTAATCTTGTTTGTAATTTAATTTTAAACATTAATTTTTAAGTGAAAGTTTATCTATTTAATTGTTGATTGACAATTTATCTTTTTAATTGAAAATTCATGTATTTCATTGAGAATTCGTCTTATTTAGTAAAAATTAATTTTCTTGGCTTAAAATTCAAATATTCCAGCTAGGTATTCATCATTTTAGTTGAAAATGTATCTTCTTGCTTAAAAATAAAACTACTTGGTTGAAAGTTAAATTGAATTTGTTTTTAAAATACATTTTTTGTGTGTGGAAAATTAATTTTTTTTAAATGAAAATTTAACTATTTAATTCAGCTATGTGTTTGAAAATTGATATTTTTTAGTTGAAAATTCAACTGTTTAATTGTGAACTGATGTATTTTTTTTTTAAATCGCGTTTTTGATAGAAAATTAATCTTTTTGGTTGAAAATTCCATTATTCCAGTTGAAGATTCATCACTTTGTTTGAAAATTTAACAATGTTGTTGAAGATTAGTTTTGTTTTGGTTGAAAATTAGTTTTTTCATCTTTTTGGTTAAAAAATAAACTATTTTAGTTGAAGATTAATAATATTAGTTGAAAATTCATGTATTTTGTTGAAAAATCGTCTTTGTGGTAGAAAATTTATTTTCTTTGTTTAAAATTCAAGTATTCCAGCTAAATATCCATCATTTTAGTTGAAAATTAAAGGTTTTGCTTGAAAATAAAACTACTTGGTTGAGAGTTAAATTAAATTTGTTTTTAAAATAAGTCTGTTTTTTTTTTTGGAAAATAAATTTTTTTAAATGCAAATTTAACTTTCATTTTTGGTTGAAAACTGATCTTTCTTAGTTCAATATTCAGCTATTTGTTTAAAAATGTATCTTTTTCAGTTGAAAATTCAACTGTTTAATTGTGAACTGATGTATTTTTTTGAAAAATCGCGTTTTTGGTAGAAAATTAATCTTTTTGGTTGAAAATTCAATTATTCCAGTTGAAGATTCATCACTTTGTTTGAAAATGTAACAATTTTGTTGAAAATTAGTTTTGTTTTTGTTGCAAATTAGTTTATTTCATATTTTTTGGCAGGAAATTGGTTAAAAATTCAACTATTTGGTTGAAAATATATTTATTTGGTTGAAAAGCTGTCTTTTTGGTTGGAAATCAAACTACTTTGTTAAAAATTCATTTTCAGTTAAAAATTCGAATGTTTTCTAGAAAGTTCTTTCTTTTTTGGCCCAAAAATTCAATAATTTGGTAGAAAATTGGTTGTTTCATTTGAAAATTAGTTTCTTGAAATGAAAATGTAGCAATTCCATTTTTGGTTTAAAGTTGATCTTTTTTATTTTGAAAATTCAAATATTTGGTTAAAAATTTATCTAATTTGTTAAAAATTCGTTCTTTTTTGTAGAAAAATAATCTTCTTGCTTTAAACTTTGACAGTTTGAATACAATTTTTTTTCTTTATTGACTAAAGCATCTTTTTTGGTTGAAAACTCAACTCTTGTTGAAAATTTCTGTTTTTGGATTAAAGATTCAACTGTTTTGTAGAAAATTTTAATTTTATCTGGAAAATTCAATAGTTTGGTAGAGAATTCAACTAATTGGTCGAATTTTGAACTACTTTGTTAAAAATTCATTTTTTAGTTTGTTTCTTTCTGTTTGTTAAAAGTTTTAAAAGTTTTTTTCTGTTTGTTAAAAACTAGGATTTTTAACTAAAAATTTGAATGTTTGGTTGAAAATTAACTTTTTAATTGAAAATTCATATTTTCGCGTTGAAAAATCAACTTCATTGTAGAAAATTCTTCTTTCAGGCTTCTAAATTCAACAATTTGGAAGAAAATTCAGTTTTTTAAATTGGAATTTAATTTTTTGAAACGAAAATGTAACTATTCGATTTTTGGTTAAAAACTGATGTTCTTGATTCAACAATTCAACTATTTTCTTAAAAAATTATCTTGTTTGTTGCAAATTTAAAATTTGCATTTAAAATTTGTTTTGATTTAAAATTAATCTGTTAACCTACAAATGTAACTTTCCCATTTTTTTGTTGCTGAGATTTAATCTTTTTTTTTTTGAAGTCAAAAATTGGTCTTTATTGGTAGAAAACTAATTCTGTTGGTGGAAATTTTCTCTCTTTTGATTAAAACTGCTGTCTTTTGGCTTGAATGTTCAACAATTTCTTTGACATTTTTTCCTGTCTGGGCTGAAAAATCTTTATTTGTTGAAAATTCGTCTTTTTTATTAGAAAATCTGTCTCTTTGGTAGAAAATTAATAATTTCGGATTGAAAATTCAACTGTTTTGTAGAAAAAAAATTTTGGTTTGTTAAAAATTGACCTACTTTATTAAACATTCATTCTTTGGTTGCAGAATGGCAGATTCATTATTTTAGTTGAAAATTCCTCTCTTCGGTTCAGCTGTTTATGTCAAATCTATTTTACCGAAAAAAATCCATCTTCAGTTAAAAATTGAATTATTTGTCTGTAAATTGGTGTATTTTATTGAAAATTTGTATTTTTTGGTAGAAAATTAATTTTCTTTGTTGAAAATTCATCGTTTTTGTTAAGATCGTTAACTTGAAAATTTAACTATTTTATGGAAAATTTATTTTTTGTTGTTGTAAATTCATCTCTTTTTTATTAGAAAATTTATTATCTCTATTAGAAATTCAATTACTTGCTGGGAATGTAAAACAACTTTAATAAAAAATAAATTAATCTTTTGTGGTTATAACTAAAAAAGGCAAATTTTCCACTAAAAGAAAAAGAATTTCAACAAAATTGTTAAGTTTTCAACCAAAAATGGAATGGTGAAATTTTCAGATAGAAAAATTGTATTTCCTACAAAATAGTTCAATTCGCAACAAAAAAGTGAATTTTCAACTAAAAAAGATAACCTTTAAAAACCAAAAATGGAATAGTTGAATTTTCTATTAAAAAAATTAATTTTCAATAAAAAAAAAGCGAAATTTTCAATAGAATAGTTGAATTTTCAGCCATAGAGATGAATTTTCAACCAAAGTAATGAATCTTCAAGCAAAAAAGATGATTTTTTAACAAAAAATTGAATATTTAAAATTTAACCAAAAAAGGTTTTTAATATTTTAATATTAAATACAAAAGAGTTAAATTTTCAGCTTAAAAAAAGTGTACCAAAACAAGCAATAGTTCAATTTTTAGTTAAAAAGATAATTTTGAACAAAAAAAAAGAGATTTGAAAAAAATCATTAAATTTCCAACCAAAAATAATGAATATTCAAACCAAAAGATGAATTTTCAAATAAGAAGATTAATTTTCCACCAAAAAGCCGAATTTTCAACGAAAAAATCAATTTAAAAAAACAGTTTTAACAAAGTGGTTAAATTTATAACCAAAGAAATGAATTTTCAACCAAAATAAATAAATTTACAAACAAGAAGAATAATTTTAAAAAAAGTCAATTTTCAAACACATAGTTCAATTTTCAACTAAAAAAATCAATTTTCAAGAAAAGAAAAACGAATTTTTATAAATTAGTTAAATTTTACACCGAAAAATGAGTTTTTAACCAAAAAGATTAAAGGTTAAGCATAAAGATGGATTTTCACCAGAATAGTTTATTTTAAACTAAAGAGATTAATCTCAAACAAACAATGTAAAATGTAATAGTTGATATTTCAACCAAAAAATATTTAATTTAAAAGTTGTTGAATTCAACCAAAAAGGAAGCCAAACGGTTGAATTTTCAACTAAAATGATGAATCTTCAAATAAAAAACAAGATTTTTTTCACAAATTAGTTCAACTTTCGACAAAAGAGTTGACAAAAACAAACGAAAAATAGTTTAAATTTCGAAAAAAAAAGTTTTAGTCAAGATCGATAAAAAATTACAACAAAAAAGTTAAATGAAATAGTTAATATAGCAATCAAAAAAAGATTTCTATTCAAAATAAACCCTTGTCACGAGATTCAATCAAATTGTGAAATTCTTAATCTGAAAATACGAGATTTTAACAAAACATTTGAATTTTCAACCAAACCCGATGACTTTTTTATTTTAGAAAATTGTTTAATTTTTAACAAAAGAATGATCTTTTCAACCAAGTAATAATATTTTTGACCAAAAGAGATCAATTCTCAATGAAAAATGTAATAGTTTATATATAGACCAAGAAATGTTCTTATTTTCATTAAAAAACAGTCAAATTCGACCAAAAAGATGATTTTTCAACAAAAAAGGTGAATTTTTAACATACTTTTTTTTTAAGAAATAAAAAAATCAGTCAAATTGTTGAATTTTCGAGGTGAAAAGATGAATTTTCTACAAAAGATTTGGTTTGAAAATTGTTTGAACTAAAAGCTAAAAATATATTTATTTTTGTTGAAGATTCATTTCTTAGTTGAGTGTTTAACAGTTTTGTTGGAAATTCGCCTTTTTGGTTTGAAAATGTATATCTTTTGGTAGAAAGTTCATCTTTTTTGTTTAAAAATGCAACTGTTTGGTTGAAACATAATTCTATAATTAAATATTTAACTCCTTTGTTGAAAATTCGCCTTTCAGTTGAAAAAGCGTTTCAACCTATTACATTTTTCGTCGAGAACTTATTTTTTTTTTAATTCAACTACTTGGTGGAAAGTTGAACTACTTTGTTAAAAATTAATTGTTTTGGTTAAAGATTAATTATTTTAGTTGAAAATTCATATTTTCGAGTTGAAGATTCGATTGTTTTATAGAGAATTCTTCTTTTTGGCTAGAAAATTCAATAATTTGGTGGAAAATTAAACTATTTGTTTGGAAATTATTTTATTTTTTTTTTGTTAAAAATTAAGTTTTTAATCTAAAAATGTACCTATTCCATTTTTGGTTGAAAATTTTTCCTTTATAAGTTGAAAGTTCTATTTCGTAGAAATTTTTTCAATTTATTGAAAATTCCTCTTTTTTAGTTCAATTTAACTGGTTGGAAATTAGTTTTCTAAAAATTAGTTATAACTTAAAAATTAATCATTCCATTTTCGGTTGAGAATTGATCTTTTTTTTAGTTGAAAATTCTTCTTGATTGAAAATTAATTTTCTTGTAGAAAATTCTTTCCCATTTTAAAAGTCAACTGTTTTCTGAAATATGTGGATGCTCCCATTTAATACATTTTAATAAAATTTATAATTTTATCTTTTGATAGCTTCATCTGCGGTGGTTTTATTATAAAAAAATGTTACTTCTCACGCGAACCTCTTTTTTTTATTCGTGAATTATTGTCAGAGGTCTGTTATTACTTTTTTTTTTAATCCATACCGACGACGAAATGAGTTTTCTGAATGTCCTATTTCTTTTCTATTAGAATCTGTGAAATTACTGATGATACTAATAATATTTACAGGAATCTGAGTTGCTGCTGAGATTGGAAATGATTGTCTGTGATGGAAATTGCGCGAATTTAAGACCATCTGAAATTTCTTTGGTGTTGCTCTGCACATATTTGGATGCTGCGGTCACTCGCCTAGATTCCAATGCAGACGCTACCATGGCCAATTCCGTTCCTGGTACTTCTTCTATGACAGCACCACCAACACCTGCACATGAAATGCTTCGATTGGTTGAATTCGCAGCTGAATTACAAAAAATTACGAACGTGAGTATTATGATTAATTTAATTTTTATTATTTAAGGCTGATATACAAAAACACAAAGTAACTAAAATTAATGTTCCAAGCTACTGCTAAAATTGTAATTAAGTTGCGTTACTTGTAACAAGTTACTCAGGGTGTCTAGTGTCCTGGAAATCCTTGAAAACCTGGAAAAGTCCTGGAATTCGTTTTTACCTGGAAGAAACGTGGAAGAGTCCTTGAATTTTGCTCATGGTTCTGGAATTTTTGTTCGTCCAAAGAAAAAATAGTTTTTTTAAAACTTTTTCTCTGTTGAACGAAAAATGATGACCTTTTTAACAAGAGACTGTTTATTTTATCACGGTGAAAATCACGAAACTACAATCGAAATGGTAATTAAATATTAATGGTTAGGGCAAACAAAAAATTGGTCGGGGCAAAGTTAGAGAATTTTAAAAATGAAGTTTGGGACTAGTAATTATTTTAGTTAATAATTTCTTTGCCTTGTATTTTTAATTTTTTTCTTACAGTTGCTTTATCCTGACGACTGTAATTGTAGTGAAGAATGTTATTATTTGCTTGCAAATTCAACAATTTTTATTAAAAAGTCATACTTTTTATTTGAAATATCTACTATTACATTATTCGTTGAGAATTCATATTTTTTGGTAGAAAATTCATCTTTTTGGTTGAAAATTCCGTTTTTTGATTGAAAAATAATTTTTAAACTAAAAACGTAACTATTTTTTGCTGAAAATTATTTTTTTCATTAAAAATTAATTTTTTAACCTATAAATGTAACTTTTACATTTTTGTTGTGAAATTTAATCTTTTCTTAAGTCAAAAATTGGTCTTTATTGGTTTTTTTTTTTTTTTTTTTTTTTTATGAACTTTTTTGTTGAAAATTAATATTTTCTGGTTGAAAATGCTGTCTTTTGGCTTAAATGTTGAACAATTTCTTTGATATTTTTTCCTGTCGTGGCTGAAAAATCTTTATTTGTTGAAAATTCGTCTTTTTGATTAGAAAATTCGTCTCTTTGGTAGAAAATTAATAATTTCGGATTGAAAATTCATCTGTTTTGTAGAAAATTTGTTTTTGTTTATTTGTTAAAAGTTGACCTACTTTATTAAAAATTCATTCTTTGGTTGCAGATTGAAAAATATGAAAATTAATTATTTTTAGTTGAAAATTAAATTATTTGGTTGTAAATTGATGTATTTTGTTGAAAATTCATCGTTTTGGTTAATAATTCATTTTTGCAGGTTAAAAGTTAAACTATTTGGTTAAAGGTTAAAAAGTTAACTATTTTATTGAAAATTTGTTTTTTTGTTGTTGTAAATTCATCTCTTTGTTATTAGAAAATTTATTCTCTTCATTAGAAATTCAATCGGCTGAAAAGTGAAGTATTTTGTTGAAAAAACGAAAATTCAAATATTAAATTTTTCATTAAAAATTAACCTTTTTTGGTTTAAAAATCAACCTTTTGGTTGAACGTAGAAATACTGTATTAAAAACTCATTTTATTTGTTGAAAATTTAACTATTCCAGTTTTGGTTGAAAATTCATTTTTTTCAGTAAATTTATCTTTTTTGGTAGAAATTAAAAATCTTCTTAATTGAAAATTCAACTACTTGATTGAAAATTAAACTACTTTTCTTCAAATCTATTATATTGGTTGAAGACTGAACTATTTTGTTCAAAATGCTTTTTTTTTCTACGAAAATTAATTTTTTTAACTGAAAATTTAACTAGTCCATTTATGGATGGAAATTTATCGTCTTTAGTAGAAAATTTAACTATTCGGTTGAAAAATTTATCTTTTTGTAGCAGAAAATTAATTTTCTTTGCTGAAAATTTGTCGTTTTGGTTAAGAATTCATCTTTGTAGATTAAACGTTAAACTAGTTGGTTAAAAATTCAACTGTTTGGTTGAAAGTTGAACTATTTTATTGAAATTTCGTTTTTTTGTTGTTGTTGAAATACCAACTATTTAATTTTTCGTTGAGAATTCGTCTTTTTGTCGAACATTCCAGTTTTCGTGTTGAAATTCAACTATTTTTGGTTAAAGTTTTGGTTGCAAATTCAACTGTTTTGTTGAACATTCGCCTATTTCGACAGAAAATTCGTCCTTTTGGATTTAAAATTTACCGTTTTTATCAAGAATTAAACTGTCTTCCAAAAAATTCAATTATTTCGTTGGAAATGCAACTGTTTTTAGTTGAAGTTTAACCTTTTCTGTTTAAAATGCGATTATTTAGTGGAAAATTCATCTTTGTAGGTTAAAGCTCAACAATTGTTTAAAAAATAAACTTATTTGTTGACAATTTCATTATTTCATTGCAAATAAACCTAAATTAGCTAAATTATAAACAGAAAAAAAATTGAATTTCAAAAGAATGAACAATGCCAAAAAAAAAACTTTTTGTTCTAGAAAATCAAATTTTAGGGGTGTAAGAGAAATTTCGCATGACACTTTTTCAGTTCCACTAGACCTACAATTTCTACTATGTTTCGTGGAAAGTATAATTTTTTTACTGTAAAAATTACCTGGAAAAATGTATATTTCTGTCCTGGAAAACCTGGAAAAGTCCTGGAATTTTTTTTATATTTTCAGTTGAAAAAATTAATCTTTAACCAAAAAAAAAAAAAAAAAACGACAAGATTTCAACAGAATAGTTCAATTTTAAACCAAAGTAGCGAATATTCAGCAAAAAAGTAAATTTTTAACAAAGAAGTTTTTAATTTTTTCAAATTCGCAAAAACTTTTTCCTGAAGATTATCTTTTTAGTTATAAATTGTATTATTTGGTTGAAAAATTAACAATTTTCTTAAAAAGACAACATTTTTTTTTGCAAATTCAAGGGGGTTTTGTTAAAAATTTGTCTTTTTGGGTTAAAAATTCAACTCTTTTCGTATAATATTAACCTTTTGTTTCAAATGCATATTTTGTGGCTGATACGTGAATTGAAATATTTTTTGGGTGAACAATATTTTTTTCTGAAAATTTTTCTTTTTAATTTAAAAGTTCATCTTTTTTTAGTAGGTTTGTTTAAAATTTATATTTTTCTGTTGAGAAAGTCTATTGAAATCTTTTTGGATGAAAATTTATCTTTTTGATTTAAAAATTCACCTGTTTTAGTAGAATTTTCATTTTTCTTGCACAAAAATGCAACTGCTTAGTTGAAAATTTAGCAATCTTGTTGAAAAGTCATACTTTTTAGTTAAAAATTCTACTATTTAGCAGAAAATTAACTTATAGTTTACAATTCTTATTTTGGTGTTGGTAGTGAACTGGAATCTTCTTTGGATGAAAATTTAACTATGTTTTTGAAGTTTTTTTTTAATTCATCTGTTTTAAAAGAAATGTTTTATCTTTCTTAAATAAAAATGCAACTGTTCGTTTGAAAATTTAAATCTTTTTTTGAAAATTTGTTTTTCTGATTTCAAAATACACCTGCTTTAGCAGAAATTACATCTTTCTTGGATAAAAATACAACTGTTTGGTTTAAAATTCAACAATTTTGTTGAAAAGTCATACTTTTTGGTAAACAAATTCTGCTATTTTGTAGAAAATTTACTTTTTGGTTAAATTTAATATTTTGGTGTTAAAAAGCGTACTGATATCTTTTCTGGATGAAAATTCAACTACTTTTTTGAAATGTTTTTTTTTTTTCAATTGAAAATTCATCTGTTTTAGTACAAATTTCATCTTCTTGGATAAAAATTCAAATATTTGGTAGAGAATTCAACTATTTCGTTAAAAATGCATCCCTTTTGGTTGAAAAAATTCGTCTTTTTGGATGAAAAATTTAATTTTGTTCGCAAAAACTTATTTTTTGTTAAAAATTTCATATTTTCATCTTGAAAAGTCAACTTTTTTTTATTTGTTTTCTTTTTAAATGAAAATTCATCTGTTTTAAGAGAAATTCATCTTTTTTGAATAAAATTTCAACTATTGGGTAGAGAATTCAACAATTTGGTTAAAAAGTCATCCTTTTTGGATAAAAATTAGTCTTTTTGGATTGAAAATTCAATTTTTTTCGTAGAAACTTATTTCTTGGTTAAAAATTAATATTTTTATCGTAAAAAGTCAACTAAAATCTTTTTTAACAGAAAATTCAAATATTTCTTTTTAATTTATCTTTTTGATTTATAAATTTATCCACTTAGGTAGAAATTTCTTTTTTTTTTCAATGAAAATTCAACTTTTTGGTTGAAAATTATTCTCCTTTGCTTGAGTATCCAACTATTTTATTTAAAAGATTTGGTTGAGTCACTTAGTTAAGAAATAATTTTTTTGAGAGTTATATTTTTAGTTCAAAATTCATCTCTTTGGTTGAAAGTTAAACTATTTTGTTAATTTTTTTAAAATTTTGATTGAAGGCTTATGTCTTTGGTTAAAAATTGAACTTTATAGAAGGAATGTCTTTTTTTTTTAATTAATTTTTTTACCTGAAAATGTAACTTTTCCATTCTTTTAAGATTGATCTTTTTTAGTTGAAAATTCTCCTTTTTTTGGTAAAAATGCATCAGTTTTGTCGAAAAATAATTTTTGCTGAAGTCACATTTTTCGTTTGTCAATTCAATTTTTGTAGAGAAAATTCGTCTTTTGTATTGAAGGTAGAACAATTTAGTTAAAATTTCCTTTCTTTAGTGAAAAATCTTTATTTTTTTATTGAATTATTAACGATGACACTTTTTCTTGGAAATTCATATTTTCAGGTTGAAAATTTAACTATTTTGTTAAAAACTTAATTATTTTGTTGAAAATTAAAGTATTTTATTAAAAAGCCGCTTTTTATAATACAAAAGACATTTTTTTGTTTAAAATAAATTAACAAATTTTAACATTCTAAATTTGTATCTGAAATACGGTTTTATTCCGTTTATAAAAGATGAATTAAAAAACCAATAGTTGATTTTTCAACAAAGTAATTCAATTGTGAACCAAATAATGAAATTTTTAAGCAAAAACGATGAATTCTTAACCAAAAATTAACTAAAGAATAATATTTTAAATAAACGTTAAAGTTCATTTTGTAATACTTTGAAAATATTTGGTTAGAAAACTGGAAACTTTATTTAAAAAATGAATTTTACATTCCTTACTTTTTGATTTCGGATTATACACTTTTTAATTCGGAATAAACATAGGTTTAATACTTGAAAAAATTTTATGTCACCATTTTTATCCTATTTTTTCATATTTGTGACACTATTTACACTATTTTTGAACTCTGAAGTGAGTCCGAAGTCTAAATTTGACATAAATGAAAGAGTGGAATTTGTTCCTCTAGAAATTTAGAGTAAGGATACAAATTAGGAAAAATCTCGTTTGATTTTTGGAAAAAATGGACTTGTGATTAAAATTTCTTTGCTATTTTCTGATGCAGATTTCGGATGAAAGTTTCTTTTCTACTCATGAGGCAGTTGGTGGAATACTCAGCAAGTACAATCGGCAGGAACAAACTCCCCACAGACAGAGGCTAATTTGGAAGCTATCGTCACGCACCGCTCGCCTTTTGAGACCCACTGATAAATTTACGTCAGTTTTACCAGCTATCGCAGAGCACGCTCCTGTCCCTTCGCCAAGTAGAATTAGGTTTGTATACGAAAAATTTTAATTTTTAATTTTATAAAGTATTTAAATAATTTTTTATTAAAAATTTCTATTTTCAAAAATTGTACCCTATTTTCCATTTTTTTTTTCATTGAGATTAATTTAATAAACTAAATCAGGGTTGAATTAGAAAAGAAACAGTTAATTCTACAACAAAATACATGAATTTTTATGGAAAGTCAGGGATTTTGAAAATCGTAAAAAATCGCTTTTGTTAACTGTTTTTTTTAAGTCAATTTTGAGTAACTGTTTAAAGATAAATTTACTATATTTACTTTCTCAAAATGAAAATATCACTTTAATCACTTTTTTTATCAATGAATTAATCCATGGAGGTTAACAATAATGAATTTAGTGTATTTTAAAAGATTCTATGAATTTTTCAATATATTTCAATAAATTGAAGGTCTTTCAAACGATCTTAAAGATTTTAGAGTATTTAAATTTGAGGGTTTCTTAAAAAATTCCAAGGAATGTTCAATATCTTCAAACTTTTCTGTGTATTTCAAAAAATATAAAAGGGTTTTTAATATTTTAGGGTATTTTAAAAAGATTTCAAGGTATTTTAATAGATTTCAATAATTAGAAGGGATTTGAATAATTTTAAAGATACCTTTTAAAGAAACCTTTCAAAAATTCCAAGGAATTTCCAAGAGCCTGAAAAAGTTTCAAAGTATTTAAAAATGTTTTAGGGTATTTTAAAAGATTCCAAGTAATTTTAATAGATTTCAATAATTAGAAAGAATTTCAATGATTTTGAAGGTTCTAAAGTATTTTATAAAAATTCCACATAATTTTCAGAAGCTTCAAGAAGTTTCAAGAGATTTGAAATATTTAAGGATATTTTAAAATATTCCAATGTATTTTTAATAGATTTCAATAATAGGAAGGGATTTCAAATTTTATCACATATTTTAGGATATTTTAAAAGATTCCAGGGAACTTTATAGATTTCAATAATTAGAAGGGATTTCAGTGTTTTTGAAGATTTCAGTGTATTTTTAAAAATTTTAGAGGATTTTCAAAAGCTTCAATAATTTTCAAAGGATTTTTTTTTATTTCAGGGTATTTTGAAGTATTTCAAGGCATTTTTAATAGATTTCAATAATAGAAAGGAATTTCAAATTATATTAAAGATTTTAGGATATTTTAAAAGATTCCAAAGAATTTTTCATAGTTTTCAATAATTTAATGGAATTTCAAAGAATTTTAGAATATTTTAAAACATTTAAGGAATTTTTAAGATTTCAATAATTTGAAAGGATTTTTGAAGAGCTTAAAAAAGTTTCAAAAGATTTAAAAGATTTTAGGGTATTTAAGATTCAAGGAATTTTCAACCCATTTCAATAATTTCAAAAGTATTTGAAAAGTATTTTGTTAAAAATTTATCTTTTTTAGTAGAAAATTAATCGTCTTGCTTGAAAATTAATCTTTTTATTGGAAAACTTAACTTCTTGATTGAAAATTCAAATATTTAGTTGAAAATTCATGTATTTAGTTGAAAATTTAACTATTTTGTTGAGAATTCAACTATTTGATTAAAAATTTGTATATTATATTAAAAATTCTTCTTTTTTGGTATGCAAATTAATCTTTTTGCTTGAATATTCATCCTTTTGTTTAAAAATTCATCTTTTTGGTGGAAGACTGAACTATTTTGTCGAAAATTCAAGTATTTGGTTAAAATTTCTTTTTTTTTTGTAGAAAATTATTTTATTGCTTGAAAATTCATCTTTTTGGTTTAAAAATCAACTATTTGCTTAGAAATTCATATATTTTGTTGAAAAAATAACTGTTTTGTTGAAAATTCAACTATTTGGTTGAAATTAGTGTATTTTATCAAAAATTCATATTTTTTGGTAGAAAATTAATCTTGTTGATTGAAAATATGTATTTTGTTGTAACATTAACGATTTGGTTGAAAATTCGTGTATTTTGTTAAAAAATCATCTTTTTGGTAAAAAATTAATTTTCTTGATTGGAAATTAATTTTTTTTTTGCTTGAAAATTCATCTTTTTGGTGGAAAACTGAACTATTTTGTCGAAAAATGCAACTATTTGGTTGAAAATTCAAGTATTTTGTTAAAATGTCTTTTTTTTTTTTGATGAACAATTAATCGTGTTGTGGAAAATTCAACTATTTGGTTGAAAATTCGTGTATTTTATTAAAAATTCATCGTTTTTGGTAGAAAATTAAATTTGTTGCTTGAAAATTCATCTTTTTGATTGAAAGTTGATCTATTTTGGTAGAAAATTAAATATTTTGTTGAAAATTTACGAATTCTGTTGAACTTCCGTTTTTTTAAAATAAAATTTAAATTCTTCCTTACAAATTCGTATTTTTTGTTAAAAACTTAACTATTTGGTTGAAAATTCAA
>CAKNXH010060232.1:40236-51145 GCA_932178445.1 Andricus quercusramuli
TCGTATTTTTTGTTAAAAACTTAACTATTTGGTTGAAAATTCAAGTATTTTTTCAGGAATTTATTTTTTTGATAGAAAATTAATCTGCTTTATTGAAATCTTAGAACCTATTTGGTGACTATTTGGTTAAAAATTCATGTATTTTGTTGCAAAATTAACTATTTTCTTGAAAATTCATCTTTTTGGTGAAAAACTCAACAACTTGGTTGAAAATTTAACTATTTGCTTAGAAATTCATGTATTTTGTTGAAAAATTAACTGTTTCTTTTTTAATTCAACTATTTGGTTGAAAGTTCGTGTATTTTATTAAAAATTGATCTTTTTTGGGAGAAAATTAATCTTTTTGATTGAAAGTTGATCTATTTTGGCAGAATTCCACTATTTAGTTAAAAATTCAAGTATTTTGTTAAAAAATTAAGTATTTTTGGTGCAAATCAAACTATTTGCTTGGAAATTGGTGTATTTTGTTAAAAATTAATTTTTTTTTCGTAGAAAATTAATCTTCTTGATTAAAAATTCATATTTTTTGATGAAAACTTAACTATTCGGTTGAAAATTCAAGTATTTCGTTAAAAATTAATCTTTTTCTCAAAAAAGTCTGGGAATTTTGAAAATGAAGTTTTGCGACCCTGTTAAATATTAATTACTTTGTCACAAGACTTGAAAGAATTATAATTAAGATATTTTCTGAATTCATCTATTTTGTTAAAAATTCTTATTTTTTGGCAGAAAATTAATCCTTTTGCTTGAAAATTCATCTTTTTAGTGGAAAACTGAACTATATTAATGAAAATTTAACTATTCGGTTGAAAATTTATCTATTGTGTTGAAAATTGATTTTTTTTTTCTTGAAATTTGATCTATTTTCGTCAAAAAGTTAACTATTTTGTTGGTAATTTATGAATTTTGTTGAAAATTTAACTATTTGGTTGAAAATTCATTTATTTTGTTAAAAATTGTTCTTTTTTGGTAGAAATATCATCTTTTGGCTTTAAGTTCCTCTTTTTGGTTGAAAGCTGAACTATTTTAATGAAAATTTAACTATTTGGTTGAAAATTCATTTATTTCGTTAAAAATTCATGTATTTTGGTTGAAAGCTGATCTATTTTCATAAAAAAGTTAACTATTTTATTGAAAAGTCATGAATTTCGTTGAAAATTTAACTATTTTGTTAAAAATTAATCTTTTTTGGTTAAAAGTTGATCTATTTTCGTAAAAAAATTAACTATTTTGTTGGTAATTCATGAATTTTGTTAAAAATTCTTATTTTTTGGTAGAAAGTTGATCTATTTTCGGTAAAAAGTCAACTATTTTGTTGAAACTTTGACTATTTGGTTGAAAATTCATATACCATTTTTGGTGCAAATTAAACTATTTGCTTGGAAATTTGTGTATTTTGTTAAAAATTAATTTTTCTTTGCAGAAAATTAATCTTTTTGTTTAAAAATTCATATTTTTGGATGAAAACTTAACTATTTGCTTGAAAATTCAAGTATTTTGTTAAAAATTATTCTTTTTTCAAAAAGTCTGGGCATTTTGAAAATGAAGTTTTGCGACCACCCTGTTAAATATTAATTACTTTGTCACAAGACTTGAAATAATTTTATTTAAGATATTTTCTGCTTCCTCTAGGAACTTGAATATTTTCTCATATCAGTTTTTTTTTCTTTTTCAGAAAAAGCCGAAAGTTCTCGCGTCGCCATGGAAACAAAAGACGTTAGGTTTAAGTCATTCATCGAATCAAGGTATTTTTTCATAGTCGAAATAAAACTGTTAAATTTAGGATGAGGATTTGCACAGTTTTCCAAAGCGTGGAAGTGGCGGATGTGAGTCTTTACTCCTGAATCTCATTCATCTCTGTCTTGGCTTACACATTCACCGCATCGATAATAATTTTTTTTTAGTCACTCTTTTTAAAAAAAGAACAAATTTAAGGCCAAGTGGAACTCGTCGTCGTTGTCGTCGTCGTCATGTTCAAGCCTTAATTCTAATAAAAAGTGTATGTATTGTACGATAAGAGTGCTGTGAATGTGGAAACTAATTGGTTCATGAATCATTTTTGTAGAAACATTAAAATGAATGTGATACCGTTTCTACAGTGGTCAGTAACAAGATTCCACTGTTAGACTATTATTCTATCTATGTATAGATAAATATATATATATATATATATTTACTGATTGCACTGAAAGCAAGAAAAAAAAATATATAAGATAAAAATATAAGCAAAAAAACATTTCAAAGACGTAGATAAATATAAAAAGAGAGTGTTGATAAATATTAAAAAAAGAAAAAAGAAATCTTAATTGTAAGACAAGTTGTAATATTTCGAGATAATTTTTATCATTGATAAGTTGAAAATCTTGATTTCGAAGATTTTAATTCTAGTTAATTGCATTCTCTTTTGAAGAGGTTTTTCTATTACAACGTCGAAAAGAGCGAGCCTAAATGTGGTTATTTGAATATTTAAGATTAGGAACAAAAAAAAAATATTTATTAGATTTGATTATAAATGAGACAAGAATTATTTTAACATTTGACTGCAGGACACCACATTTGTCGTCAAATTAAGAATGCATATATGGCTAAATTTAATATAATTTACTTAACTGTAAAAGTTTGTGTGTATGAGGGAATTAATGTGAAATGAATACGAGTACCGAGTTGAAAATGCAAGTTAATTTCTTAACAGAGTCTGATATTTCACCGGAATGAAAATGTCATACATATTTAGTCTTGGTGAAAGACAGCACTATAGTGACAAAAATTTGTGTTACTTTCAAAGTGGCAGCGGTTGCATAAGCTGCATTAGTTATAAAATATATGTTCGATTTGGAGAATTTACTTGTAATTTATATAACGACAGTACAAAGTGGTGTTTACACCACACGGCCGTAAAAAGTTTCTTATAAACTTCTACGACAACAGCCAGAAAATGTAAAAAGTTGCTTAAAATACGTTTAATTTCGGATGATTGAAATTGTATTTCAATGTCGTGCATTTATTGATTTATGTTTAAAAAAAAAAATGATTCTTAGAGTATAATTAATACTGGCTCATATTATTGCGATCTGTATTTTTTTTTTTTTTAATTTTTTTATTTTCAAAATCAAAGAAGTCGAAATTTATTTTTGTATTTACTTTTAATTTATTTACATACGCACGAGAACAAAAAGCGTAAACAGAAGAGTAGATATACTTGAAAACATAGCCAGTGAGCTTGCTGGAAAAGAAACAGATTCGCCTGCTTTTTATTGCTTCGACCTGATTATTTCTTTTTAAATATTTGTCCTACGACTAAGCGAGTTTAGGATATCAATCAAATTTGCTGAAAATGATTTTTTTTTTCATTCTACAGTGCATTTTAATCTAAATACTTATGGAACGAATTGTAAAAACTAACCATGAGAGACTCTTCAAGTCAAATCACATATCACAGGGCGCAGTAAGCTTTTTCAAAACCCTGTATATTCTTTGCGATCAGAGTGTAAAATTCGCCGAGCTTGATTATCATTTTGATGTACACACAAAAAATGAATTAAAACACCATAATTCTTTTTAAAAAAATATTTGTGTTTTATTTGATTATACCTTTTCTGAAATATTTAGTAGTACTATTAAGCCAATACTTTTAGACGAGGGGGAAAGGATTATAGTATAATTCGAGTAAAGCGGAGTAATCCACTTGTAATCGGAGGAAGTTCGTGGTAATCTGCTTCTAGGCTGAAGTATTTTTCTTCATTTGGAATACGGGGGAAATCCACTTGGAATTCAGGTAATTCGAAGTAATTTCGCTAATTTGCAGTAATTTACATGAGTAATCCAAATAGTTTTAAACTATTTTGTGAAAAAAATTTTTGTTTTGTTTTTTTAGAAATTAATTTTATTAAATGAAAATTTAACTACATGTTTCGTTTTTGGTAGAAGTTTGTCTTTCGTAGTTAAAAATTTTTGTATTTTATTGGAAATGTAACTATTTGGTTGGGAAATTCATCTATTTTGTTAAAAATTAATCTTTTTGGTTTAAAGTTGATCTATTTTCGTGAAAAAGTTAACTATTTTGTTGAAAATTCATAAATGTTGTTGAAAATTTAAGTATTTTGTTAAAAAGTGATCTTTTTTGGTTGAAAGTTGATCTTTTTTCGTAAAAAGGTTAACTATTTTGTTAGTAATTTATGAATTTTGTTGAAAATTTAACTATTTGGTTGAAAATTCATCTATTTTGTTAAAATTCTTCTTTTTTGATAGAAAATTCATCCTTTTGCTTGAAAATTCGTCTTTTTGGTTAAAAAATTGATCATTGTGTTGAAAATTTAACTATTTTGTTGAAAATTCATCTATTTTGTTAAAAATTCTTTGTTGGTAGAAAATTCATCTTTTGGCTTAAAATTCCTCTTTTTGGTTGAAAGCTCAACTATTTTAATGAAAATTTAACTATTTGGTTAAAAATTCCTCTACTTTGTTCAAAATTAATCTTTTTTGGTTGAAAATTGATCTATTTTCGTAAAAAAGTGAACTATTTTGTTGAAAAGTCATGAATTTCGTTGAAAATTTAACTATTATGTTGGTAATTCATGAATTCTGTTGAAAATTTAACTCTTTGGTTGAAAATTCATTTATTTTGTTAAAAATTAATCTTTTTTGGTCGAAAATTGATCTATTTTCGTCAAAAAGTTAACTATTTTGTTGAAGATTCATGAATTTTGTTAAAAATTAATCTTTTTGGTTGAAAGTTGATCTACTTTCGTAAAAAAGTTAACTATTTTGTTGGTAATTTATGAATTTTGTTGAAAATTGAACTATTTGGTTGAAAATTCATCTCTTTTGTTAAAATTCTTTGTTGGTAGAAAATTCATCTTTTGGCTTAAAATTCCTCTTTTTGGTTGAAAGCTCAACTATTTTAATGAAAATTTAACTATTTGGTTAAAAATTCCTCTATTTTGTTCAAAATTAATCTTTTTTGGTTGAAAATTGATCTATTTTCGTAAAAAAGTGAACTATTGTGTTGAAAAGTCATGAATTTCGTTGAAAATTTAACTATTTTGTTAAAAATTAATCTTTTTTGGTTGAAAGTTGATCTATTTTCGTAAAAAAATTAACTATTTTGTTGGTAATTCATGAACTTTGTTGAAAATTTAACTATTTGGTTGAAAAATCATTTATTTGTTTAAAAATTCATGTTTTTTGGCTAAAAGTTGATCTATTTTCGTAAAAAAGTTAACTATTTTGTTGGTAATACATGAATTTTGTTAAAAATTTAACTGTTTTGTTGAAAATTAATCGTTTTTGGTCAAAAATTGCTCTATTTTTGTAAAAAAGTCAACTATTTTGTTGGCAATTCATTTATTTTGTTAAAAATTCTTATTTTTTGGTAGAAATTTGATCTATTTTTTTAAAAAAGTCAAAATTCATCTTTTTTTGTTGAAAGTTGATCTATTTTCATAAAAAAGTTAACTATTTTGTTGGTAATACATGAATTGTGTTGAAAATTTAACTATTTTGTTAAAAATTAATCTTTTTTGGTTAAAAATTGCTCTATGTTTGTAAAAAAGTTAACTATTTTGTTGGTAATTCATGAATTTTGTTGAAAATTCATTTATTTTGTTAAGAATTCTTATTTTTTGGTAGAAAGATGATCTATGTTCATAAAAAAGTTAACTATTTTATTGAATGTTTATGAATCTTATTGAAAATTTAACTATTTAGTTGTATATTTGAACTCTCCCTTTTACGGGTTCGAGGGCCTCCGCTCCCTGTACATATGTTTACATTTCATCCTTAGTCAAACTTACTCTCTACTTATTTTCTAATGCATCGCCTTATATACCAACAATAATCTTAGTACTACTCTTCTTAACCTACAGACAATGAGCGATCTTCCCGGGCTTCCGTTTTCTCTTACCATCAAATTCATTTAGACCGATTTGAAAATTTTATTCGTTAGATTCCTTTAAACAGGATTACCCGTTTGGCTCTGCCCTGATCCCTTGCTTTCTCTTATTTCTTCCAGTTTTTTCATCCACATCACTCCCTGCCCATTACCATCCAAGATCCATCTCACACATTCATCCACACTCAACTGTCCATCTTCCTCTCCTGTACACCTCTCTAACACATGTGCCCATGACTCCACTTCGTACCCACATACTCTGCATAGATTGTCCTCTTCATCCATCCAATATCTACAAGCTCTCACTCCTTCTCCCATTCTAAACCGTATCACCCTATTCCATTTCTCTTCCTTTTTCATCTTTTGCAAATATTCTGGTTCCGTCACCCCTTTGACCATCATATACCATCTATTGTACTTCGAATCCATAATCTTTCTCCATCTCTCTTCTCCTTGTCTTACTAATAGCTCTAATTCAATGTTCTGCCAATCCACAACCCCTTCCCGTATATCACAAACACTCTTCTTTTTTTTCCTTTCTTCCTTCCATTTTGAATTTCCCAAATTGCCTCTCGTCTCCTTGTTCCGAACTTTGTCCAAGCACACTTGTGTTATTCTGCTCCCCTCTCCCCTTTTCAGCTTCTCTTCAAACCTCCAGGCTCTCTTAATTTGTCTAGTTACCATTTTTTCCCTTCCTAGTTCTTCCCTTATCATGTATCCTGGACAACTCCAACTGACCGCCATTACCCATCTCAGAAATCTCTCATGTATGCTTTCCACTTTCCTATGTTCCTTCCATCCCCAAACCTCCACTCCATAACACAACACCGCCCAAACCAACGCATCAAACAACCAAACCCTCATTCTCCAATCGTCCTTGAACCTTCTCTTTCCTATACCCCATACTTGGCCCATTACTTTACTCGCACTTTCGATTCTTTTCCTCACCTGCAAATCGTTTCCCCCTCCTGACTCAAACCAAAGACCTAGGTAACAGAACTCCTCCACAATTTCCACTGTTTGTCCGTTCATCTTCCAAACGTAACCTATTTTGGTCTTTTTATTTCTGAAGCACATCACCTTGGTCTTCCCTACGTTCACCGTCAGTTCTTTTATTCCCACGTACTCTTCGAAAATTCTTATCATTAGGTTCATCCCCTTCTCATCGTCTGCTATTAGAACTACGTCGTCCGCGTATGCTAGGGAGTATAGTTTGCTATTACCCAGGATCGTCCCCCCTTTCCCTTTCTCATTTAGCTTCTCCTCTAGGTCTGCCAGCAGCAAATTAAAAAGTAGTGGACTCAACGGGCACCCTTGCCTTAGACCTCTTCCTGTCCAGAAAACCTCCCCTTTTTCCCCGCGTATCTTCACCCTAATCCTGGTTTCAGTAAAAATTTCCTTTATCCTCTCCACCAGCCCTTCTTCTATTCCCCTCTCTTTCATTGCCTGCCATAACACTTTTCTATTTACTGAGTGAAAGGCTGCTTTGAAATCTACAAACAAAGCGACTAATTTCCCTCTTTTTCTCCCTAAGTTTCTGTCAACCAAGTAGTTGAGTACGCAAATGTTGTCAATTGTCCCCATCCCTTTTCTAAATCCCGTCTGGTTGTGTGGGATACTTTGCTTCTCTTCTATCTGGTTCTCTAACCTTTTTCTTAGAATTTCTGTGTATATTTTATAGCCCCCTTGCATGAGAGTGATCCCTCTGTACTCTTCTACCTTCTTACCCTCCCATTTCTTAACAAGCGGTACTACCAGCCCTGTCATCCACTCCTCCGGCCACCCTTCTCCTTTCCAGACCTTGTTGCATATCCTCCACATCACTTCCCTAATCCCTTCTCCTCCATACTTTATCGCTTCGTTCTCCACTCCATCCTCTCCTGTGGCCTTGTTTCTTTTCAGTCTATCTATCGCCTCATTCACTTCTTCTCTTGTTATTTCGTTCGCTTCCTCCATTTCTCCCTGGACTGTCTTTCTATTTTCCCCTTTGATCCTATTTTGTTCTCCCCCTAGCAGACCCTTAAAATAATCCGTCCATTCATCCATTTCTATTTCTTCATTCACGCCCTTCCTTCCTCCTCTTTCCCTGTTTATCACATCCCAGACCCTACCTTCTTTGATTGCTTTTTCTACTTCTTCCTTGTATTTCTCCTTTCCCCTTTGCTTTTTCCCTTCCAGCATCTTCTCATGTTCTCTTTTTCTCCTATTGTACTCCGCCTTCTCTATTTCTCCTTTCCTCCATTTTCTTACA
Source organism: Andricus quercusramuli (assembly GCA_932178445.1). NCBI lineage: Eukaryota > Metazoa > Arthropoda > Insecta > Hymenoptera > Cynipidae > Andricus > Andricus quercusramuli. The sequence continues at coordinate 48,378 of CAKNXH010060232.1, forward strand.
GATTCTTTCATTCTCTCCTTACTCTCCCTGCATTCCTCGTCCCACCATCCTCTCTTTCCCTCTTCTCTTCCTTCTTTTGTACCTATCTCCTTCTTCACCTTCTCAATCGACCCTTTCAACCTTTTAATTAACGAGTCTACCCCCTCCTCCTTTTCATATCTAACATTCTCCTTTTCCATCTTCTGTTCAAACACTTTTAATTTATCTACCCCCCAGACTCCCATTTTCGTGTCCCTTTCCCCCCCCTCTTTCCTTTCTCCCTCTGCCACGCTTATGGACGCCACCTTTCAGTGTAGCTATTACTGGGAAGTGTTCTGACCCTATCTCATTCCCTACATTCATACTGCATATCATATTACTCATTCTTTCTTCTGCCAAGATGTAGTCTATGATTGTTTCTCCCTTACCTATGAATGTAATCTCTTCTTTCTCATCTCCTTTCATGTTGCCATTACATATAAACCATCCGGTTTCTCCTATTATGTCTAGTAACCTCCTCCCCTCCCGGTCTATCTCCCTATGTTTGGAGCTCCTTATATATGCCTCCTTTTCTTCATCCCAAGTCCCTCCCCCTTGCTCGCCAGTCCAGGCATTTAAGTCACCTCCTATCAAAACCAATTCTTCCTTCTTTTCCTCCATCCACCTCCTTATTACTCTCCAACCTTCCTCTTCCCCTCTTCTTCTATATACACAAACCACCACTATTTTGACTTTCCCTATTATAATCCTTCTTACCATTGTTCCCTCCTTTTCTTCCCTATCCTGCTCTGTTTTACCTTTTACTGCCAATTCTTTTCTCACCCCTGCTACCATGCCACCCATTCCTCTACCTTTAACGTGTTCCTTTCTTGCTTCTTGTATTGTCCACACATACCCTTTAGGTAACAACCTTTTCATCCCCTTCCAATCTTTCTCATCCGCCCAGGTTTCACTCATCATAATCACATCCCACTTTTCTAACTCCCGCCAGAAACCTTCATTCTTGTTCTTCAAGCCTGACACATTCCAGAAAGCTATTTTCACTTTTTTCTCCTCCCTTCCCTCCCCTGTACTCCTTACTTCTCTTCCGCCTTGCTTTTTGGAAACCCCTCTGTTTGCTCTCTAGCCTCTTTTGTATCTTCCTTTCTTCTACCTTTCTCAACTCTTTTTCCCTTTTTCCTTATTTCTTCTACTTCCTCGTCCCAGACCCACTCCTCCCCATTTATCCATAGTCTGTCTCGCCCTATCCATACCATGCATCCCTTTTTCCTCTCTATCCATGCTCTCTGTTCTATTTGCCATCTCCTTTTCCTCTCCCTCCAAGTCAAATCCTCTTCAATTCTCTCCCTTCTTCCTTTCAATAATTTTTTGTTCTCCATAATTTTCTTTTTCTCCTCCTCACTCCCTACTTTTACTACAAACATTCCCTCTTTTCCTTCCTTCGTCATTCCTAATCTCTTAACTCCTTCTACCCTTACCCGAATTCCAATATCTCTCAGCAGATTTTTGATTTCAATTTCCCCTGTTTCACTCTCTATTTTCAATCCCTTGACTACTATGTTATTTTTTCTCTTCGCCCTTTCTTCCCCTTCCAACCTTCTTTCAATCTCACTCAGTCTCTTCTTCAATATTTCATTCTCATTTTGCACGTTATCACTCCCTTCTACTTTTTCCGCACTTTCTCTTTCCTTCCCCATATGCTCATTCCTAACTTCTAATTTGCTTACCCGTTCTTCCAATTGTTTTATCTCCCTATTTGTCTGTTCGTCAATCTCTCTCTGTCTATTCTCTATGGCCTCTAATTTACCCCATACCTTGACTTTCTCCTATTTCCAGAGTTTATCCCACTCTTCCCACTTTTCTCTTACTTTTCTCACTTCCCCCCTAACTTCTTTCCCCTGCCTATTCATATCTTCCAGACTCTTCCTAGTTTCTTCTCTAAATCCTTTTATGAGGGCTTCCAGCTTCTCAAACATCCCCCCATCCCGCCTATCTCTGTCTGGTGTTTTTCGTTTGATCTTAACTTTTTTGTTATCCTTATCCATTTCAGAATCATCTTCCCCTTCCTCTCTTTTTCTCTTATCTTCCCCTTCACTGCTAGTCGCGCTCACCTTTTTTTGCCATTCGTCCAGACTCCTATTAGAGCCTGCGCTACCTAGCCTGTTCAGGAGCTGTAAATTCGACGGTCTCCCTCGTTTCTGGCTCGTGCCTGATCCCCTTCTCTCTGTCGAGCCGCCCCTGGTCGGTGTCTCGAACGCCTCCTCCTCGCTACTGACAATTTCTTCCTTCTCCCTACTACCCGCGCTCACAACCTCGACCGCTCTTGCTTCTTCATCTCCCTGCCCTCTAGCGCCCGTTTGCGGACTTCTTACCGTCGACATCCCCGTATCCAACCTTACCCACTGTTCCACGACGCTACCTCGCTACCCTCTCTTCACCTGCCTACCTCTTGCCCCCCTTACCCGACAACTACTTTCCACACCTAACCACAAAACAAAATTTGCACGTTTCAACTTTCCTTTCTCACAACTTATTTCCACCCTTTACACACTTGCCTTCACTCACCCTTCTTCCTTTACACCTGCTCTCCGCACTCCCTGCCCTTTCTGCACCCACACACGCTGATTCCCTTCACCAAAGCCAAAAAACGCAACACTTGACACAAACGAGTTATCTCACGATCGGTAATAAAAATAAAATAAATATTTTTATATAATATTATTTTATTTATTTTATTTATTTTATAATAAATAAAATAAATAAAATAAATAAAATAAATAAAATAAATA
>CAKNXH010060234.1:0-11231 GCA_932178445.1 Andricus quercusramuli
TGGCTTTTAAATTCAACAATTTTGTTGAAATTTTTTGTTTGTAAAAATAATCTTCTTAATGGAAAATTCATCATTTAAGTTGAAAATCCATCTGTTTTATTGAAAACTTTTTGAAAATTAGTTTTGTTTATTGTTGAGAATTTATTTTTTAACTCACAATGTGACTATTCCATTTTTGGTTGAAATTTTATATTTTTCATTGAAAATTGATCTTTCTTAGTTGAAAATTCATATATTTTGTTGAAAATTCGTCTTTTCGGTCGAAAATTAATCTCCGTGGTTAAAAATTTATCCTTTTTAATTAAAAATTTAACTTTTTGGCTCTAAATTAATCTAGTTTGGTTGAGGATTCAACAATTTAGTAAAAAATTAAACAATAAGTTGAAAATATATTTTTTTAATAAAAGTTAAACTATTTTTATGAAAATTTAACTTTTTTGTTGAAAAATTATATTTTTAGGTTGAGCAATTATCCGTTTTTTAGATAATTCGTCCTTTTGGGCTTCCAAATTCCAGAATTTTGTTTAATTTTTTTTGTAAGAAATTAATTTTCTTCATGGAAAATTCATCTTATTTGTTTGAAAATTTAATTATCACATTTCAGAAAATTAATCTTCTGGGTTAAAAAAATCATCTTTTGGGATGAACTCTTTGTTGAAAATTATTATTTTTTTAAGATTCATAATTTTGGTTGAAAATTCATCTCTTTTATTGAAAATGTTACTATTTTGTTGAAAATTAGTCTTTTTTATTGTTGAGAATTCTTTTTAATTAAAAATTTAACTGTTTGGCTCTCAATTAATCTGGTTTGTTCGAGGATTCAACAATTTGGTAAAAGATTAAACAATTCGTTAAAAATACTGATTTTTTATCAAAAATTAAACTATTTTCATGAAAATTAATTTGTTTTGTGAAAAATTACCTTTTTTAAAAAAATTATATTTTTAGGTTGAGAATTCATTTGTTTCGTAGATAATTTGTCCTTTCAGGTTTCAAATTCAACATTTTTGTTGAAATTTTATTACTTTTAATTTAATCTTTTTGACGGAAAATTCATCTTTTTGGTTCAAAATTCAACTATTTGGTTGAAAGCTGAAATAGTTTCTTAGAAATAAATTTTTTTCATATATTAATATTTTTTAATATTTTCATATTCCTTTGTTGAAAATTTAACTATCACATTTTTAGAAAATCTATTTTTTTTGCAAATTGATATTTTTTATTGAAAATTGATATTTCATAGTTGAAAATTCATGTATTTTGTTGAAAAATCGTCTTTTTTGGTCTAAAATTTATCTCCGTGGTTGAAAAATTATCCTTTTTAATTAAAAATGTAACTGGGTTTATATTAATCTGGTTTGATTGAAAATTCAAGAATTTCGTAGAAAATTAAACTATTTGTTTGAAAATGAATTTTTCTTTCAATAGTTAATATTTTTGGTTTAAATTGAACTAATTGGTTAAGAAATAAACTATTTTTATGAAAAATTAACTTTTTGGAAAAATTAAGTTTCTGGAAAAATTTAAGATTTTGTTAACAAGTCATAGTTTTTCTTTGAAGATTTAACTATTTGGTTCAAAATTAATTTTTTTAGTTGAGAATTCAACTACTTAGTTGAAAGTTAAACTAGTTTATTAAAAAATATTTTTTTTTATGATTCACTTTAATTTAAAGGAATTGATTAATATTCGTTTGAATTAATAAAAATTCAAGATGAAAATTTTAGAAATTCTGTTGAATTGAAAATACTAAAAAAATTCAATTTTTATTTCAATGATATTCACGTGAATTCAGAAGAATTCAAAGAAATTGAATATAATTTGATGAAATTAAAAAAAATGTAACTAAATGGAACAATAATTTAAATGAATTAAAAAAATTAAAAAATCGAAAATATTCCATTGATTTCAGTAAAATTGGAATGATTATAGAAGAAATCTACGGAAATTCAAGAGAATTCGATTGAATGCCTACGAATTCAAAATGAATTAAAAATAATTCAAAAAACAAATACTAGGTGAACTAAAAAAAAATCAAGTGAAATGAGAAAAACTAAAAAATCGTTCAATTTTAAGTGAATTCAAAAAAATTCAATAGGATTCAGGGAGAATTAAATAAACAAGGCAGAATAAATCAATTAGAATTCAGGGTTAATTCCCAATGAATTATAAAAAAATTCAAATAATCCAAAATATTCCATTGATTTCAGGGAAATCGGAGTGCATTGAGAAGAATTGAAGGGAATTCAAAAGAATTCAATGAAATTCATATGAATTCGATGGAATTCATATGAACTCAGGGATACTATTGATTTAAGTAAAATAGGAGTGAACTGAGAGAATTCAAAAGAATGGAAAAAATTGTTGAAATCTAAAAAAATTCAATTTAATTCAGATAAATGTGACCTCTTGATTTCAAGGAAGTTTCAAAGAATTTAGGGTGATTTCAGAAGAATTCAGAGGGTTTCGAAAGAATTCGAAGAAATTCAAAAGATTTCAGAAGAAAGCAAAAGAGTTCAAAGAATTGTAAAATAATTCAAAGGAATTCAAAAGAATTGAAAGGAATGCAAAAGAATTCAATGGAATTCAAAGAGAATTCAAAGAACTTTAAAATAATTCAAAGGAATTTGAAAGAATTGAAAATAATTCAAAGGAAAGCAAAAGAATTCATAGAAATTCAAAACGATTTAAGGTAATTCAAAGGAATTCAAAGGATGTTACTTTTTTAAACCGATTTTTTAAGCATTCGTTATTTAAGCCTTCTTGTGCAATTTTGTTACACATTTTGACTTTTGAGTTTACGTTTTTGAACAATTTCATTCCAAAAATAAAAAGAATTAAAGAAAATTTAAAGGACTTCAGAAGATTTAAAAAAATCAAAGGATTTCAAAATAATTCAGGAAATTCGAAATATTTCAAATTAATTTAAAGGTATTCAAAAGAATTTAAAGGAAGGCGAAAGAATTCAATGAAATACAAAATAATTCAAAGGAATTTAAAAGAATTCAAAGAATACTCAAATTGACTTTTTTGAGTACACTTTTTTTAAAAGTGATTTTTTTAAATACTTCTTTTTAGGCCTTCTTGTGCAACTTTGTTGAACACTCTGACTATTTTCAGTTGATGCATTTAAAAATGTTCTTCCAAAAATTAAAAAAAATTAAACAGATTTCGAAGGGGTATTCAAGAGAATTAAAAAAAAATTCAATGAAATTCAAAAGAATTAGAAGGAATAGAAAAGAATTTGAAGAAATTTGAAAGAATTCAAAGGAATTAAAAATAATTGAAAGTAATTAAAAATAATTCAAAGGAAAGCGAAAGTTTTCGAAGAAATGCAAAATAATTTAAGGTAATTCAAAGGAATTCAAAGGATGTTACACAAATTGACTTTTGATTTTACGTTTTTGAACAATTTCCTTCCAAAAATAAAAAGGAATAAAGAAAATTTAAAGGACTTCAAAAGATTTGAAAAAATTCAAAGGTCTTCAAAATAATTTCGAAATTTTTTTAAATTTTCAAAATAATTTAAAGGTATTCAAAAGAATTTAAAGAAATGCAAAAATTGAAAGGAATTCAAAATAATTTAAAGGAAGGCGAAAGAATTCAAAGAAATACAAAATAATTCAAAGGAATTTAAAAGAATTCAAAGAATACTATACAAATGGACTATTTTAGTAGACTTTTTTTAAAAGTGATTTTTTTTAAATACTTCTTTTCAGGTTAATTTTTTTTTTAATTTCCTTTTGAAAATAAAAAAATTAAATAGAAACAAAGAACTTTGAAAGAATTTAAAGGGATTCAAAGGACTTCACAACAATTTAAAAGAATTAAAATTTTTTAATAATTCAAAGGTATTCAAACGAATTCAAAGAAATGGAAGAGTATTTAAAGGAATTAAAAATAATGAAAAGGAAAGCAAAAAAATTTCAAGAAATGCAAAATAATTATAAAGAATATTAAATTTGTTAGACAATTGGACTTTTGAGTTTATGTTTTTAAAAAATTTCCTTCCAAAAATAAAGAAAACTGAAGAGAATGCAAAGGACTTTAAAATGATTCAGAGGAATTCAAAGAACTTCAAAATAATTTAAAATAAATAAAAGTAATTAAAAATAATTCAAAGGTATTCAAAAGAGTTTAAAGGAATGTGAAAAATTGAAAGTAATCCAAAATAATTCAAAGAAAAGCAAAAGAATTCAAAAGAATTAAAAAAAATTCAAAAGAATTCAAAAGGATTCAAAGGTATGGAAAACAATTTGAAGGAATTCAAAAGAATTCAAAGGAATTAAAAATAAATAGAAAATAATTCGAAGGAAAGCGAAAGAATAAAAAAAAATGCAAAATAATTGAAAGGAATTAAAGAGAATTAAAAGGATGCTATACAATTTGACTTTCTTGAGTAGAATTTTTCTTAAAAGTGATTTGAAAAAAATACTTCTTTTTAGGCTTTCTTGTGCAACTTTGTTAAACACCCTGACTTTTTTCAGTTTATGGTTTTAAAAATGTTCTTCCAAAAATTAAACAGATTTGAAGAGAATTCAAATTACTTTAAAAGAATTCAAAAGAATTTAAAAGAATTTGGTGGAATTCAAAATAATTAAAAGGAAAGCAAAATGATTAAAAAGAATTGAAAATAACTAAAAGGAAAGCAAAAGCATTCAAAGAAATGCAAAATAATTTGAAGGAATTAAAAATAATTCAAAGAATGCTATACAAATTTGCTTTTTTGTGTTCACTTTTTTAAATTGATTTATAAAAATACTTCTTCTTAGCCTTTTCTGTGCAACTTTGTTAAACACTCTGACTTTTTCAGTTTATGGTTTTAAAAATGTTCTTCCAAAAATTAAACAGATTTGAAGAGAATTCAGATTACTTTAAAAGAATTCAAAAGAATTAAAAAAAATTCAAAGGAATTAGGAAGAATTCAAAGGTATGCAAAACAATTTGAAGGCATTTAAAAGGATTTAAAGAAATAAAAAATAAATAAAAATAATTCAAAGGATAGCGAAAGAATTCAAAGAAATGCAATATAATTGAAAGGAATTAAAAAGAATTCAAAGGTTGCTATACAATTTGACTTTCTTGTGCACAATTTTTCTTAAAAGTGATTTGAAAGAAATTCTTCTTATTAGGCTTTCTTTTGCAACTTTGTAAAACAATCTGATTTTTTACGTTTATGTTTTTGAAAAATGTTCTTCCAAAAATTGAATAAAATTAAGAGATTTTGAATGACTTTAAAAGAACTCAAAATGATTCGAAGGAATTTAAAAGAATTTGATGGAATTAAAAATAATTAAAAGGAAAGCAAAGTAATTAAAAAGAATTGAAAATAATTCAAAGGGAAGCAAAAGAATTCAAAGAAATGCAAAACAATTATAATATATAATAATTTTTTTACACAATTTGACATTTGAGTTTATGATTTTAAAAAATGTCCTTCCAAAAGTAAGAAGAATTAAAGAGAATGCAAAGGATTTTGAAAGAATTCAGAGGAATTCAAAAAAACTTCAAAATAATTTACAATAATTAAACGTAATTAAAATAATTCAAAGGTATTCAAACGAGTTTAAAGGAATGCAAAAGAATGGAAAAGAATTCAAAATAATTTAAAGGAATGCGAAATAATTCAACTAAATGCAAAATGATTTGAAGGAATTAAAAAGGATTCAAAGGATTCTATACAAATTTACTTTCTTGAGTACATTTTTTTCAAAGTGATTTATAAAAATACTTCTTTTTAGGGTTTCCTGTGCAACTTTGTTAAACAATCTGATTTTTTCAGTTTATATTTTTTAAAAATGTCCTTCCAAAAATTAAAAAGAATTGAAGAGATTTTAAAGGACTTCAAAAGAACTCAAAAGAATTAAAAAGAATTCAAAAGAATTCTAAAAAAATTCAAAAGAATTCAAAAGAATTCAAAAGAATTCAAAAGAATTCGTAGGAATGCAAAATAATTCAAAGGAATTATAATGAATTCAAAATAATTCAAAGGAAAGCAAAAGAATTCAAAGAAATGCAAAATAGGTCAAAGGAATTTAAAAGAATTCAAAGTATGCTATACAAATTGACTTTCTTGTGTAAACTTTTTTTTAAACTCATTTATAAAAAAATACTTACTTTCAAGGCTTCTTGTGCAACTTTGTTACACAATCTGACTTTTTTCAGTTCAAGTTTAAAAAAAATGTTGTTACAAAAGTTAAAAGAAAATCAAGAGAATTCAAAGGAATTTAAGAGAATTCAAAGTATTCAACGGATTTCAAAAGAATTCAAAGGAATTCAAAAGAAATCAAAGGAATTCAAAAGAATTCCGAGGAATTAAAAAGATTTCAAAGGAATTAAAAAGAATTCAAAGAAATGCAAAATAATTGAAAGGAATTCAAAACATTTCAAAATAATTCAAAGAAATATGAAATTGTTTGAAGGAATTCAAAAGAATTAAAAAGAATTGAAAAGAATTAAAGAAGGAATTGAAAAGAATTGAAAAGAATTGAAAAGAATTAAAAAGAATTAAAAAGAATTAAAAAGAATTAAATAGAATTTACAGGATTTCAAAAAATGCAGGTTTTTGACACAAAAATAAATACTTTTTAGGGATGTTAATTGAGAGGAAAAAATACTTTTTTGGACCTCCCTAGAGAAAATAAATTTGCTATTATACAATTAAAAAAATTAAATCCATCACCTGGTTTGTGTTGATCCAGAAAAGTGGATACTTTTTTTACCATAGGTTTTTTCTTCAAATTACTTGAGTCGGATAATTCTTCATTTGATTAAAAAAAAAAATTCTACAACTGCATTTTTCGTTTTGATCAATGTGTCCTTAGATTTTAAAGATTTTTCTAAAGTTTCAGAAGAAGCGGGTGGATATCGAGAATTTAATTCCTGAAATTCTTTTTCTGGATCGAACGATGCATCGTAAACAAAAGCTGAAAAAATAAACTTACCTAAATAACAGTCATTTTTTAAATTAAAAACTTTTTATTTCTCTGAAAAAAAGATCTTCCTTCTTCGCTGCGCTGGGAATCGAACCACAGGTCTTCCGATTGCCGGTCGGGTTCTCTTGCCACTAAGCTACTAGAGAGATCGAAGGCAGATACTTTTTTTTCAGATATAATAGCAAGGTTCAATAAAATAGCAAGGTGTTATGTTTTAATAGTCATTTTTTGTTAACTAAATAATTTTGCAACCTGAAAAAAATTATTAAATTTTGAAAAATTATGTTTTCAGACCTACACGATTCCAAGGGTTGATTATTTTTTAATTTCGATTTTTTAATCTTCTTTTTTTTCGTAGAAGGAGGTATATTCGGTTCAGCTTTCAATAATATTTCCAAATTTTTTAATCTTTCTGATTCCGGAAGTTCAGTTTTTTCGGTTCCCCATTCACTTGGAATCGGGGGTTTATCTGATGAAAAACTAGAAGATTCAATTTCAAAATTATCACTCGAGTTTTTCGGTCCTTTTGATCCACTTGGCTGAAGTTTTTTTGAATTAATTTTTTCGAAATTTAAAACTTTATTTTTTTCTGTCACAACCGGATGCGTATCAGAAACTGCGTCGTCAGATTTCTTCGCAGGAAATTCTAAAATCTTCCGTAATTTTTATTTGTATAATTTCTTATTAAAAAAAAAATTCAAATTTGAACTTCTTTTTATTATAAATGTTATAAACAATTTTATTGTATTCTTAGAATTTTTTTCTTACCTTTATTTTTCACCTCGTTGAAGCTAATTTCACAAAATTGAGATAAGAATTGATTTTCGGCTTTACTATCATTACTTGAAAATTCATTTTCATTCGAAGTCATACTCCTCTTTCCATAATATTTTTAATGATTTTTTAATTATGGATCCAAAACGCGAAATTTTTTATTTCGTTACAGAAAATTGATTGTGCTTTTTATTATTCATTTTTGTATAACCAAAAAAATGACATTTTCGATTTTGAAATGAAAAAATTGACAATCGATCTTTCTCTAAAAAATGGGTTTGTCACGAATTAAGAATGCACGCATTATTTTGCTACGTGGTACAAGTCAAATTTTTCAAGGAATCTGCATTATCATCAGAGGATAACAGAAATTGTTAACGTCTTTTCAGACTAGATGGAGCTATGAATTAAAAATGATTTCAATTAATTTTTTTCTGAAAAAAGATCTTCTCCTTTCGCTCCGCTGGGAATCGAACCACAGAACTTCCGATTGCTACGTGGTACAAACAAAATTTTTCAAGGAATCTGTATTATCATCAGAGGATAACAGAAATTTGTATCGTCTTTTCAGACTAGATGGAGCTATGAATTAAAAATTATTTCAATTAATTTTTTTCTGAAAAAAGATCTTTTTCTTTTGCTCCGCTGGGAATCGAACCACAGAACTTCCGATTCCCGATCGAGTGCTTTCCCATTAAGCTACTAGAGAGATCAAAAGGAAAAACTTTTTTCAGAAAATGCACGCATTATTTTGCTACGTGGTACAAATCAAATTTTTCAATGAATCTGTATTATCATCAGAGGATAACAGAAATTTTTAACGTCTTTTCAGACTAGATGGAGCTATGAATTCAAAATTATTTAAATTAATTTTTTCTGAAAATTTTTTTTTCAATTTAAAAATAAGAATGTAAAACGTAACATTTTATTATTACATTTTTAATGACCCTAATTAATTTTCAACCAAGAAAGATTTTTCAAGAAATAAAGAAAAAAATCTCATCCAAAAAGTTGATTTTTTAAGTCATAAAAAGGAATTTTTGAAAAAAGTGGAATTTACAACCCAAAAATATGCATTTTCACCTAAAATGATTGAATTAAAAAAAAAATCATTTTCAACCAAAAAAATCGAATTTTCAACAAAATTGGTTAAATTTCCAACCAAAGAAATAATCTTTTAATCAAAATGCTGCATTCAATTCAATTTCAAAAAAACCTCATTTTCAACAAAAAAAAAATAGAATTTTCAAGAAAATTGGTCAAATTTTCTAACAAAAAATAACAAAAATTTTCAACTAAAAAAGATAATTTTTTTCAACAAAAAATTAAATAGTATAATTTTAAATTAGAGAAATGAGTTTTCAGCCCTATAAAATAAATTTTCAACTTAATTATTCAATTGTCAACAAAATAAATGGAATTTCAGCCAAAAAGATTAATTTTTTACCAAAAAATAATAATTTCCAACGAAGAGAATTTGAATTTTTAATGAAATTTTCAAAATAATAGTTGAATTTTCAACCAAAAAAATTAAATTTCTATTTTAAAAAATAGATGGATTATCAACTAAAAAATATAAATTTTTAACAAAGAATAGAATAGTTTGATTTTCAGTTAGAGAAATAAGTTGTTGAGTAAATAAAAAAAATTTTCATCGAAATGGTTAAATTTTCAACTAAAGGAATAAATTTGCAACCAGAAGGATTAATTTCCCACCAAGAAAGAATAATTTTTAACAAAATACATGAATTTTCAAACAAATATTTTAATTTTTAATGGAATTTTCTAACTAAAAGTTGAATTTTCGACCAAAAAAATTAAATTTCTATCAAAAAATACCAATTTTTAACAAAATAGATGAATTTTCACACAAAAAAATGCATTAAAGAAAAAGAATAGTATAATTTTAAGTTAAAGAAATAAATTTTTAATCAAATGAAATAAATTTTTAACGAAATAGTTCAATTTTCAAACAAATAAATGCAATTTCGGCCACAAAATAATTTTCTACTAAAAAAGAAAATTTTTTAACAAAATAGATAAATTTTCAACTAAAAAAGATAAATTTTAAGCAAAAAATAGAATAGTATAATTTTAAGTTGAAGAAATAATTTTTTAATCATATAAAATAAATTTTCAACGAAATGGTTCAATTTTCAACAAAAAATGCAAATACGGCCAAAAACATAATTTTCTACTAAAAAAGAATAATTTTTCACAAAATACATAAATTTTCAACCAAACCTTCGAATTTTTTGAAAAAATTGAAAAAAATTGAAATTTTCAAAATAATAGTTGAATTTTCAACGAAACAAAAAGTAGATTAGTTTAATTTTCATTTATTGAAATGAATTTTTAAGCAAATAAAATATATTTCAACAGAATAGTTAAATTTACAACCAAAAAAATTAATTTTTAAACAAAAAGATTAATTTTCTACCAAGAAAGAATCATTTTAAACAAAAAACATTAATTTTTATTCAAATATTTTAACCTTTAACGGAATTTTCAAACTAATAGTTGAATTTTCAACCAAAAAGATTTATTTTTTCTTCAAAAAGGCCAATTTTTAACAAAATAGATGGATTTTCCACCAAAAAAGATCAATTTTCATCAAAAAACCGAATAGTATAATTTTAAGTTAAAGAAATATGTTTTTAAATAAATAAAATAAATTTTCAACGAAATCGTCTAATTTTTAACAGAAATTGGAATTTCGGCGAAAAAAATAATTTTCTACAAAAAAAATTAACAAATTACATGAATTTTCAACTAAAAATTTGAATTTTTAATGGAATTTTCAAACCAATAGTTGAATTTTCAACCAAAAAAGATAATTTTCTAAAAAAAAAAAATTAACAAAAAATAAAATAGTTTAACTTCCAATCAGGAAAATAAATTCTTTAGAAAATAAAATATATTTCAATAAAATAATTAAATTTTTAACGAAAGAAATGAATTTTCAATCAAAAAGTTTGATTTTCTACCAAGAAAGAATCATTTTTAACAAATTACATGAATTTTCAACTAGAGATTTGAATTTTCAATCGAATTTTCAAAATAATAGTTGAATTTTCAACCAAAAAAGATAATTTTATTTTGAAAAAAAAAAATTTTTCCAAGTAGAATAGTTTAATTTTCAATTTCGGCCAAAAAAATTATTTTCTACAAATAAGAAATTAACAAATTACATGAATTTTCAACTGAAACATAAAATTTTAAATGGAATTTTCGAACTAATAGCTGAATTTTCAAACAACAAAGTTAATTAAAAAAAAAATTTAACAAAAAGTAGAATAGTTTAATTTTCAATTAGAAAAATAAATTTTTGAGAAAAAAAATATATTTCAACAAAATACTTAAATTTTTAACGAAAGAAATGAATTTTCAATTCAAAAGTTTGATTTTCTACCGAGAAAGAATCATTTTTAACAAATTACATGAATTTTCAACCAGAGATTTGAATTTTTAATCAAATTTTCAAAATAATAGTTGAATTTTCAACCAAAAAAGATAATTTTA